>OMNZ01071706.1:0-15145 GCA_900303255.1 Lesueurigobius sanzi | reverse complement strand
CCTGTGAGCTTTTCAGAGCCCTGTTACTAGGGGATTTTGTTTTTAGTTCTTGGAAGTCTGTAGATCGCTTGCGCCTTGTGGCTTACACTGTTTTTCTTGTTGGGTATTTTTATGTGTTCAGACTGCTGTTTTCCCTTCTGCAAACAAATTTACCTTCGGGTACTAATAAAGAAACCTTGAACCTTCTGTAACCCATAATATAATCAATCCTATTTTTGGGAGCGTGCGTACGCCTGTGCGGCATTTCAAATACGCGTCAATGAAAACGCAGCTACGGCCATGCAGCTACAGAATGTGTGGACTGTGGCCGGTGCCTCACAGCACACACCTGTCTGCCCTCAGCCTGATTCTCCCGCGGAAATCTCGCGCTGACCGCTACCAACTACAACAGCACCGGACTTAGCGCACATTCAGCGGACTGCTCGCTCTAATGCGACATAGGCACCAGATGGTTCTACAGTCCGTCTCTTGGACACCGTGCGCCGTGAGCGTGTGCTCCCAGGAGGAGGAGGTTTATGCTGAAGGAGGAGGAGGAGGTTTATTGTGAAGAAGCAGCGTGAGAGACGGGTCAGGAGAACACTCCTTCAGAAAGTAGCCTTCACTTTTGATACTATTAAACCCCTCACTGAGCGTTACCATCAAACTGACTAAAATAATGATAAACTGCTGCTGAGAAGATATTTGGCAAAATACTGCTATGATTCGCCTTATGTAAACTACTTTGCAATATTGCATTAACAGCTGCAGTTTAATGTCCAGTGTAAAATGAAAATAACAGTCTTTTATGTTCTAAGCTACAGCATTTGCTCTTAAAAAGAAATCCATTGTTAATATTATTAGCAGCTATTAATACATAGATTTTTATTGATCACATTGTCAGGCTCTGCCTTTGGAATCAGGTTAATTTTATGTAGGCCTAAATATATTAACGCATAATCATAATAATGATCATAATATCATTTCATTTCTATCCTAATATTGAAGTATTTTTCGCGTGCCCTGTGTTAGGGCGAGTTACCGTGTAAGGTGGTCCTCGAAAAAAATTTGGAGCAGAAAGTGGTCCTTGGTCTGAAAAAG
The DNA here is from genome assembly GCA_900303255.1 of Lesueurigobius sanzi. Taxonomy (NCBI): domain Eukaryota; kingdom Metazoa; phylum Chordata; class Actinopteri; order Gobiiformes; family Gobiidae; genus Lesueurigobius; species Lesueurigobius sanzi. The sequence continues at coordinate 14,068 of OMNZ01071706.1, read as the reverse complement.
TTTGAGAAACACTGATGTAGGTTAAGTGGAAACAACTGAGCCTTTACCGCCATCTACAGGACTAGACTGGTAATTGCTAGTTTTCTGCAGAAAAGCTGTGGCCAGTTGGATTGACGATTAAAGCTCACCACGCGATTATAGTAATTGACCTTTTTTAATATCGAGATTTGATTAAAATTCGATTAATTGTCCAGCCCGACACTGAATGCTGTCAAATGTAACCAACCATAGGCATAATGTAACTGATGAGTGTGTGATGTGTCATTTTAAAGAATTAATTGCCTTTTAACATTTATTGACATTTTTTTGGAATACACCAACTGGACTACAAACATTTTCGTTGTACTTGTTGCAATGACAATAAAGATTATTCTAGTTAGCCGTATGTAAACTTAAGCATTTCATAAAATATGAATGATAAAACAAAAACCTTTATTTCACTTGTGGTTAGTGGTTGCGTGAAGCCATTTATTGTCACGCTTGTTACGCTTTTCAACTAGAAACAGATATTGTTTGGCCCTACAGATATTGTGCATCTTTAAACAAACATCATTTTTTTTTCGGAGAGTCCTGTATTTCAGCTGAAATGAGTTTTTCTTTGCTCCTGAACAATTTTCCTGGCAGTTGTTGAAGGTCATGTTTACGTTAGATCAGGGACATTTGAGTTGTTTGTTTCATTATGATTTTGACAATAAATGGCTTTGCACAACCACTAACCATGAGTGGGGACAATATTTTTGTGTTATCATGCATATTCTATGAAAAATGGCCAAAAGATTAATGGTATGTAAACTTAAAAGGGCATGTAAACTTTTGAGCACAACTGTATGTATAGGGTATTTTAGTTGCAGCGTTCGTATGAAGTACAAAACATTATGTTGTATGCACCAATCAGGGAAAATGCAGTGTACGCTGGTGTAGCTCCTGCCTTTAGAAGCAGAAATGTGACTTGGTCTTATTTACTTAAGATAAAAGGATTATTGTGGCAGAATGTGACACAGCAAGTCTGTCTATAAAACCTACAACAGGGACTGGACAATGGCACTTTCGATGCCAGGAGGATAAAAAAATTCCAACGATGCTATAATTTATAGGGCTGGGACAAAATATTGATTTTCAAAGTTATGCAATACCCGATAGCCGCGATGCCAAGTATCGTTACTTTATTCAAGTATCGATACTTTCGATACTTAAAAGCAGTTGGGGCTTTAAAATGAGCCCACAGGCTATGGCCTAGAAGGGGCAGTGTGATGGGCAGCTCGACGTCACGTTGAAAATGTGTCAGCTGCCTGGTTGGTGCCAAAATGTTCTTAAACATTCTCTAAACAATTGCAAATATATGGAGAATGAATGCAGATGGGACATGGAAAGCACTTGATGGTGCATCAGGAGGAGGAGTTTAAGAACCAAAAAAACAAACAAAATAAAATCCAGGTGAAAAACAGCCTAAATGTTGTTGTCGTTGGCAAAAATTCTTCAGTCTTCATCTGTACACTGTAGTTGAAATGTAGGACGTTTCGATCATAGTCCAAAGATCATCATCAGCTTAATAACGACGTGAGCATGCTCGTGGGTCTCTTAAGAGTAAACCAGAAGGAGGAGTTAACTCTAAGTTAGCTCTAAGTCCCTCCTCTCTTGGTGCTAAAAGTAGGAAAACATCTAGCCTATTCATACTTAGTATGGCTTGTTTCCTCTCTATTGTCTCACCCTGGGCTAAGTTCTAAGTCTGTTGACACTTCCCTATGGCCCTGCTGCACCCAGTGGTCCAGGCTCATTAGCATGACAGTGGATATGGTTTCACTCTAAGGTTGGTATTGTCAATCGGTTTCTGTCTCATTAAATTGTCATAGATTGGGTCCAACCTATACTGGAGACCTCCATTGCGATTCATAGCTGGATTTTCTTTTTTTTTTTTTTTTAACAAATATGGCCTCTTTGACACCTCTCTCAAAGTATCTACTTTCTTTCGATAAAACCTTAACCTCACTGTCCTCAAATGAGTGTTTGGTGGTTTTGAGATGGAGATGCACAGCCGACTGAGGACCGCTACCGCTAGAATTCCCTCTTCAGTCTTGACCAAGCCTTGTTTTCAGTAATTGGGCGACAGTGGCGCAAGTAGTAGAGCGGGTCGTCTTGTAATCGGAGGGTTTTCGGTTCGATCCCCGCAGGCGCACACTGTCGTTGTGTCCTTGGGCAAGACACTTCACCCACCTAGCCTCCAGTGTCTGCATACCCTGGTGTATGAATGAGAGTGTGAATGGGTGAGTGGTTCCTTGAAGTAAAGCGCTTTGAGTGCCTAAAGCAGGTAGAAAAGCGCTATATAAATGTGACCATTTACCATTTAATTGTTTTGTCTCTCCAATGTAATGTTCTTTGCATTCCTCTTCTTTGCCATGAATTGAATAAACTACGTTGCTCTTTTTGTGGTTTAGGAGCTTGTCTTTAGGGAGAACTAGTTTTTGTTTTAATGTATTCATTGGTTTAAAATAAACCAGGATTTTATGTTGTCTAAAGATCCTCTGCATTTTCTCTGAGATTCCGGATATACAGTATATGGTACAGTCTAGCTGACTGTACCATCCTCCTCTCCTTTTTGGTTCTGTCCCCTTTATGTCCTGTTCTTTAACTAGTCTTTTCCTTTGAGATTTGGCGAAAGACCATTTGGGTTACCACAGGCCGAGAGGGCTCTCTTAACATGTAGTTCTTCTTAATTACTCCTAGTTTATGCTGTAGAGGATGGTGAGAGTCAAACATCAGGTATTGGTCCGTGTGCGTGGCCTTCCTGTATACCTCTGTTTGAATTTGTCCACCTTCTCCTATGATCACTTTGCAATCTAAGAAGGCTATTTTGTTCTCTTTAAAATGTTGTGGTTTCATTTGTGGTTGGTTCTGCAGATGGAGCTGATTGATGGGAGAGGCCTGGTTCTGCAGGTGGAGCTGATTGATGGGAGAGGCCTGGTTCTGCAGGTGGAGCTGATTGATGGGAGGGGCCTGGTTCTGCAGGTGGAGCTGATTGATGGGAGGGGCCTGGTTCTGCAGGTGGAGCTGATTGATGGGAGGGGCCTGGTTCTGCAGGTGGAGCTGATGGGAGAGGCCTGGTTCTGCAGTTGGAGCTGATTGATGGGAGGGGCCTGATTCTGTAGGTGGAGCTGATAGATGGGAGGAGAGATGATTGATGGGATTGGCGAGTTGAGTTCTGTTGCTGTAAAAATACACATTTGACCTGACTGGCACATTTAGTTGTGTATAATCAGATTTATGAATGCATCAGATCTGATAATTGGGTTATCTGAGAACTCCAGTTCTGATTTTTCTGACCATATAAACGTAGCCAGTGATGGCAGCTGTCGTTTACAGAGGAGGCTTGCATTCTCTTTGCCATTTCTGTTACATGGCTTAAACTGTCCTTTCAGGAAAATGTAATGAATTTTCAATGACTACTAATTCTTCAGCTGAGTATTTTTCAATAATAGAGAATTTAAACAGCCTTTTAAATGCTTTAAACAGGTTTGTTTTAAATTTATCATCCAGGGTATTCCATAAACTCAGCCCTCTGACAGTAACGCTTCTACTTTTGTTTGTTCTTGCTTTGTCAACTGTATGATATGATGATATAATAATCCATAATGCATTATAGGAAAAGAAACCAGCCAGGCAAGGAACAGTTACTCTATCAATTAATATAATTATAAAAAATAAGCATTCACCTGTAAGTGCTCTCGACTTTGAAGTGCCATTCTTGAGGCTTTTTAAATTGATCAGATTTTATTTTGCAGGTGATTTACCCTCATCACTCCAAACTGTCAGAGAAAGAGGTAAGTATCAACATTTACTTCAACCATTAAACAAAATTGATGAGAAATCTGACAATCCCCCCTTTCTTTCTCAAGAAAACAAGTATTTGCTACCTGTCGTTTCCAGACTCAAACTCAGGTGAGACTAAACTGATAATTCCTCCACACCTGCAGGCTTTGAACACACCATGACTCAGGGCTCAGGGCAAGCCAAGGTTAGACACATGGTCTGTTTGTCAATGTCGAGTTCCCTTGCCTTGCCTTGGAAGTAACTGCCTCCGAAGCCACTTCCTCCAAATCTGAGGCAAGTGTCCTGACTTGGTCCAAAAAGATCAGCTAATGGAACACACTTCAGAGGGAATGGAAGTGACATCACAAAGAAAAAAAAAAAGAATGATTTTTCATTCCGGGGAATCTATGAGGAGAGAACAAACTTTGTTTTATTTTATTTTGTATTTTTTTGGCTGGGGGTCAAAGTAATAGTTTTGTTGTGTCCATTTGGACTACAACTAAAATTAAAAGTAGATGTACAGTTGTTTTTGTTGGCTAATAAACAAAACAAAATTAAAAATGTAAATTTTTATTGAATACAAAAATATAAAAGCAAAGTTTACCAATTAAATTATATAGGTGAGTCTAAAATGTACAATTATTACTGACCGAATCTTGATTAAAACTTTAACTAAATTAAAATACTATATGTTGTCCAAATGAACACTGGCAGGTCTGTTAAGAGAATCAAAGCATACAGTTTGGCTTTAAAGTGTGAATTTCAGTTTCTTTACAAATCGCAAAATCCACCTTGCACCTTTCTTTTCTGTTTTTCTTGTCCATGATGCATTATGGGTGATTTCGGCTGGTACAAGGTATCAAAGGCTATACAGATGTATCCTTGAAAATTAGTCACATGCTAACCAAAGGAAGGACACATGCCTGCGAAGCACATAAACATTGAAACAGCACTTTCGCAGCGAGTGATGACGTGGATGCCTGACCACGCCCACATGTGACCGAGGCAAGGCACGAGACCTCGACATTGACAAACGGCCCTGGACTTCCTTCTGCTGCTTTTTCCTGTTTGGCAGAATCTCATTTTAATGTAGATATGTGCCTGTACTTGTATTCAAATGTTGTGAATTTGTAAAGTCATGATTAATACAGGAAAACAGTTTGGTTTACAAACAATTATATGAAATGAATAGAAAAATACATTTTCAACCCAGTTTTGATTAACAAAATTGTTTTTAAACTAATATTACTTTATTTCATGATTCAGATGTGCATAAAAGTATGTCACTAATTAGTTTATTTTTCTTCCCATTTCTTATTATGCACTGCCGTACTTTCCGAACTATAAGTCACACCAGCCAAAAATGCATAAGTTCTCCCACTTAGAAATCATGGAGGGGTCTAATATTTACATCATTGGTGCAATTCCCCTGTGAGAGACAGAATCTAAAAAAGACATCCGGAAATCATATTGTATGATTTATTAACAATATTTTTGTATTTTACTGTGTCAAATAAGTATTTGATCACTTGCTTAGCAATCAGATTTCTGATTGGTTGCTCAAGACCTGTTATTCTGCTTTTAAATAGTCCAACTACACTCTGCTCATGATTCTAATTTGGTAGCACCTGTTTGAGGTTCTTAGCTTTCATAAAGACACCTGTGCACCCCACAATCAGTCAAAAGTCTAACTACCAACATGGGCAAGACCAAAGAGCTGTCAAAAGACACCAGAGACAAAATTGTAGACCTTCACAAAGCTGGAAAGGGCTACGGGGCAATTGCCAAGCAGCCTGGTGAAAAAAGGACAACTGTTGGAACAATTGTCAGAAAATAGAAGAGGCTAATGATGACTGTCAATGTCCATGGGACTGGGGCTCCACACAGGATCTCACCTCGTGGGGTAACAATGATGCTAAGAAAGGTGATGAATCAGCCCAGAACTACACGGGGGGAGCTGGTCAATGGCCTGAAGAGAGCTGGGACCACCGTTTCCAAGGCTACTATCAGTAATACACTAAGACATCATGGTTTGAAATCATGCATCGCACGGGAGGTTCCCCTGCTTAAGTCAGCCCATGTCCAGGCCCGTCTGAAGTTTGCCAATGGCCATCTGGATGATCCAAAGGACTCATGGCAGAAAGTCATGTGGTTAGATGAGACCAAAATAGAACTTTTTGGTCTTCACTCCATTCGCTATGTTTGGAGGAAGAAGAAGGATGAGTATCATCCCAATAATACCTACAGTGAAGCATGGGGGTGGAAGCATCATGCTCTGGGGGTGTTTTTCTGCACAGGGGACAGGACGACTGCACTGTATTAAGGAGAGGACTGTAAGGTAAATGAATGGATTGATTATGAGTTGGTTACTCAATTCAGTGGACTAGGATTTTTATTTATAATTAGACTCGATGGTTTTTCTAAAGCAGGGGGCACCACTACATAACATCCTCATAGGGATTTAGAGAGTTTACCACTAAAACTATATATAATTATACAGTATTTATAATTAATTATCTGAAGGTGTTTAATTCTGCATATTTTTCTAGTGACTTGAACAAGAGTTACTTAGAATTAAGAACCCAATCTAATGTTGCACGTGTAAATCTGAGTACATTACACAGTACCATTAAAGAAGGAGATATAAAATTGGTTTTAATTAACACACATCTAATTTAGCTTGCAGAACTCAATGACTTTCAGAGTAAGAGATTGATAACATTGGTTTAACACAGTGATACCAACAGCATTTCAAATCAGAGTCATACTCAACACAGCCAAAGTTCCTTCCCTTTGTGCGCTGCGTTGTGGTCGGCTTGTGATGAGGCAAGTGGAGATCGTGGTTATCGTGCTCTCAAAGGGGCCGAGAGGAAGACGATGATGGCCGTGGTGAAGGTGGAGTGGTCTCCCCAGGAACAGGCCGGCGGAGGAGAAGATGGGTGTGGATATGTGCCTGACTGATGGGTGCCCGACCGATATATCAGCCAATATGAGGGGTCACGGGTGGTATTGGCTATCGGCCGAAATTTGCTGATATCCGCCAATTTTTTTTTCACTCATAAACACCATTTACTGGGAATATTCCTGGCAAATATTGTAATTGGGCTACTAATCCAGCAGATGGCGCACATGTATTCTCATAGTATATTTGGTTAGCCAATGTCCAGGCAGGGGTGGAGTTATGGAGCAGGAGCGAGGGAGTGACATGTAGGTCTGCAGTGATACACCTCTGCTAACAGGAGGAATTGGCTAAGTTGTTCACAATCACGGCCATGTAAATGCTGATATTTTCACCAAACACCCCCGATCTAATGCACACTTTAACCAGACTAAGAAAACTGAAGCAGAATGATGCTGTGGCGCACATGGGTTTAACGAGGAGTGCGCTGCAATGCATAAACAGCTCATACAGATGCTGTTAGTGAAGTGTTAATATTTCCACTAATAAAAGGACTGAAAAAGGCACGATAACAGCTCCAAATCAGAGGAGGAATCCTGTGAACGAGGAGATCCAGGTGCCGCGTAATGGAGTCCTACTGTGCCCCACGTAAGACAGGGGGTCAACATGTGCGTTATCTCTGGCAGTTCAAGCTTTGTCCTCAATGTCTGAGACCAATTTATGACGAGCACGTCATAGTAATTGATAAACACTTCCAACATTTTGCATAAGCCATAACTTTATTAGTACAACTCTGCAAAAAGAGCAAAGTGCTTTCTGCTCTGAGAGGAAAGATGTAGCCCGTTTTGTTGGTTACTCACGGTAATAGCAGTAGCTATAAGTAACCAACAAAACGGGCAACATCTTTTCCCGTGCAGGCCACTTTAGAAGAGAATCAGAATCAGAGTTTATTGCCATTGTCAATGAAGGTTTCACAGACTACGAATTTTCTTTGGTGTACTCATGCAACATGAAACATAAACTTGTAATAAAGATAAATAATAAACTATGGAAAAAAAAAAATCATAAAGGATATATCTATAAGGCATGCATAAAAATAGAAAAAGATGAAAAAATCTAATAAAATAGTAACTTTACACAATACGAGGAGAAGGAGGAGGAAGGTGTCCCAGCAGGAGGGAGACGCATGCAGGGAGGATTGGTTTTCAGAGCTCTTTGGTGGAGCTGGCAGTGGAGTCCAAGAGTCGTTCTTTAGCTAGTTCTCAGCCCGCTTTCTTTGTTCTGGTGGTGAACAAGAGTTTCAAATCAGCCCAGGAATTCTGACTGACTGAATTCAACGATTCCTTAGAGTTGGGCGGCTGTACAGCTTACGGAGTTTGCTTTCTTTTCTCCGGGGTTTTCCAATATGGCGCTGTTGTGCAGGATCTTAAATAGAGGCCACATCTGGGGAGTGTCCTGCCCAGTGGTCAGTCCTCCAGTAGGGAGATGACTTGGTGTTCATTGGCTGGGAGCACTCCTGAGTGGGCGGGTGCTGAGGCGGCGCCAAGTTCGATAGGGGGTGGGCCCGACACTGCAACACACAAGAATGTATCAGGCTATGAAGCATTTAGCAACAGTGCAATCCAATGATTATGGTTATAAAGTTACATCCAACACATTAATACATTCATCACAGTATTAATTAAAAACACAATATAATGGTAACGCTCTCAGATGGGGTCAGGGTGTCTTCAGGGGGCTCCCCGATGGAGACACCATGGCTCTACTTTGGCCATTTGTCTCTTGGGTAGAAGTTTATGGCTGTGGCAGGCAGGAAATGGAGTTAAACAGTGACAGGCCATTTTTGTACATGTCCAGATGTCCTCGGTCAACTGGAGGTGGTATAAGGTTACTCACAGTTCAGGAGAATAATTCATTTCAGGATATGCATCGTAACATAATCCCGACAGGATGAACCTCCTTCCCTCAGTCAGAGCATTGAAGATGGGTTGTGGCTGGGTCTTCCAACATGACAATGACCCGAAGCACACAGCCAGGATAACCAAGGAGTGGCTCCATAAGAAGCATATCAAGGTTCTGGAGTGGCCTAGCCAGTCTAAATCCAATAGAAAATCTCTGGAGGGAGCTGAAACTCTGTGTTGCTCAGCGACTGCCCCGAAACCTGACAGATCTAGAGAAGATCTGTATGGAGGAGTGGACCAAAGTCTCTGCTGCAGTGTGTGCAATCCTGGTGAAGAACTATAGGAACTGTTTGACCTCTGTAATTGTTAACAAAGGCTTCTGTACAAAATATTAAAATTGTTTGACTCCAGTGATCAAATACTTTTTTGACTCAGAATATATACAAAAATATTGTTAATAAATCATACAATATGATTTCCGGATTGTTCTGTCTCTCATAGGAGAATTGCACCAACAATGGAAATTTTAGACCCCTCCCCTCCATGATTTCTAAGTGGCAGAACTTGCAAAATCACAGGGTGATCAATTACTTTTTGGCCTCACTGTATAAGTCGCATTTTTTGGGGGAAATTTATTTTATAATATCCGAGACCAAGAACAACAAGCTGAATAGGTGTACAATATGCGAACGGTTAGCATACCGTTAGCAGCTAACATAACACATTGATGGTTATTCAGCTACAAGAAGCATAAACAACTAACTGAATAGATGTTAACGTAACATGTTAATTTATATGTAAGTCGCACCTGAGTATAAGTCACAAGACCAGCCAAACTAGGGGGGAAAAAGTGCGACTTATATTCCGGAAAATACGGTATATATATTATAAAAAGAAAACTGTCAGTATTTCATTCTTTTTTTTGTTCTGTACACATATAACATATTTAAAAAATAATCTTGACTGTGTCAAAACAAAGATTAGCAACACAGAATTGCGCCTCATTTGGCTCCTCTATAGTGCTTTAGGTCCATTGTTTCGATGCTGATGGTGTTATTGTTGTCATTGTAACCGCGTCCTTTCCATCACCGTTTCTGCAGGTTGCCTCGGCGACACACAGTTCTGCTTTCGCTTCCGTCAGGGCTCCAACAGGAAGTCCTCTCTGGGCTGCTTCCTGGAGAACGCAGACCGGGACGCACCGCCATGTCTCAAGGTTGGAACGGTTCACGTTCAGAACCATTGGCTTAATTTCGACTGGAGCGTAACGGTTCAGGCCACATCAGGGTGGTTCAGTTTGGTTAAAGCCGGTTTATGCTGGTAAAGCAGAGGAAGAAATACTTTTAGGTTATTTGCATCTTTTTTTAAACTTTCAATTAACACCTCTCTGCTAGCCTGGTCTTACCATACCCTCGTACTCATTTCGTACAGAGGGTCTGGATCTTCCCAATAGCACTGATCGCAAATGACGTCACATTCATCGGTCGGACAAGAATGGCAACACGTGCAAACATCGCGTTTTAATACCCAAACATTAGTTTAAAAGTTTAAGAGGCAAATGTAGCCTCGCTTAAATTACAACCAATAACCACTAAAGCTTCGCGGACTTTCAAGTGCGCAGTGATTTGGTCAAACACCATCAGCTGCTGCTCTGCTCTCTGCCCTGTGTCTCCCTCAAAGCTGCTCCCGCAGGCTGCCACAGCTGTGTGAGGAGCTAATCGCGGCTAGCCCCTGTACACCACAGAGACGCAAGTTTATAGTGTGATCAAGTCAAAGTCATCTCAACTCGGTGTCTGGCAGCTAGCGCTAGATTGTTTAGAATTTTCACACCCACAAAGCTAAGCGCCAATGGCGTCCTGAAGGCTGTATTGTTGCAGACTTTGTTTAACAAAGTCGTACCTGCACAGGTGTTGCTGTTGCAGGGTCTGGATGACCAATTGTTAGCTCCACCGGTGAAATACAGAGAGCAGTAAATCCCTCTCCTTACAAGCTTGTACCCAACGTTAGCATTTCTCTGGATTTCTTCCAAGCTCAGGAAATGCAATGAAAAACTCCCCTCATGGTCACAGTGTCCATATCACGAGTCACTTGGCAGAAAGCAGCAGTGTTGAATGTTACAATTAGCGCTGTTAAGGCAATATTCCCGTTCCTACAAGTGCAGTTGCATGCTTCAGCTCCATAGGTCCCAAAGGGTTGTCCGAACTGTAGGTGGCAGTAGCGCGCTGTTCTAAAAATAGCATTTTGACGTCATTTGCGATCAATCCTATTGAGCTCCGATATCAGGTGGGCGGGGTCAACTCCTTTTTAAAGTTTGAAACGATTGGATCAGATTTTACCCAATCGCTAGCCTTGCCTTAGCCATCCGTATTATCATTTCCTGCATATGCTTGACGTCACTCGCCTGTCCAGCTCGCTGAATGGTCCGAAGAAATTCAACCGATGTATCGCAGCCACTAAGATCAGACCCAGACTGTCATGTAGAGAAATGATAAATGACTGGAGTTTATGGATGGCTAAGGCCAGGCTACCTCTCTGCCACTGTTCTAAGTTTTAACACCTCATTATGTTGTAGTACAGGGTTAGATGCCTCCTAAATGCCTTTCAAACAAGGAATACATTCCCTTTTGTAATTATTGAAGTGAGTTTCCAACCTTGCTATCAAGCTAGCTTTGTTTTGCTACATATTTAGCTCAAATTTAATTTGCCGTTCTCACAGAACACCGCACTAACGCCAAAAAAGATCCGCGCTTGGTTTAAGGTGATCATCAAGTTGTAATTGTTCGTACTTTTAGGCTTGTAGTATTTGGTCGAATGCATTTTCCTTATCTAAATCCTACATGTCTATGCGTTTTGAGAGCTTCTCCCAAACCGCTCCAATAGACAAAGGCAAAGTGGTCTGAGTTGGGAGCGGCTTGGACCCCCTTTGAGAGCGGTACGGTTCGTTAAAGGCTGTGGAGACGCTCGCAAAATGCTCTGTTCCATCCCCTCCCTGTACTCTCCCCAGGGCTATGCTTCTGTTCTTAACATATCTGTGAATTGTTAGAATTATGTTTGTGTTTGTTTCAGAGGGAGCAGGGCCACTATTACGGATACGTTTACTTCAGACAAGTTCGAGACAAAACTTTGAAGAGAGGATACTTTCAGAAGGTGCGTGAATATCTGCAAAATATATCACCAAATGATCGATATCATGGATTGAATATGTGAAATGGCAATCTCCACTTTGGTCAATGTCAATAATTATTCTGGGGCTTTTTAATGGTCAGATTTAGCTGACAGTTTTGTAGCAGCATGTGGTTCAGAATTTGGAGGACAGTGAAAGATTTGTGTGTTAAACGATCCAGGAGTTGAAAACACAACGGCACTGTGGAGTGGTTAGCACTTTTTGGGGAGACGTGTGTGCGTATTTATTTATAGACTAACTAATTTAAATGGAGCAGAATACGCTGTGGTTTAGCGCCTTACTGTTCAAAGCTGTCAAACCAAGACAACACACTGACACGCTCTGAGCAAATGACAGACTGAGACTCGCACTGAGCCAATAAAATGCACAGTGACACAGTGAACCACGGCTCGCATAATGAAGCATTTTTCGAGACGGCGACACTTTGGTCAGGTGACCAGCTGTAGTGTTAGGCGCTGATCTGTGGGTGCTGCGGGGCTCATGCACCCAGCGAAATCGTTGAGCACCCAGGCGAATTTGCCCTGATCACAAAATGATTCAGTAGATATAACCTGTAACCCCCGGGTCACACTTCCACTCTCCGGTTCGGGTCCTGATCCTGTCCACATTTTTCTCAAAATTCCACTCACATTGAGTCTATTTGCAACAGGCTGCACTGTACTGTGCAGAGCTGTTTTTGTTGTTAAATCTTTGTTTCCAACATGTAAAAGTATAAAGTTGTCCAGGAACAAATGAGCCTCAAAGCAAACTTGCTACTACATGTGCGCACAGCGCAGTCTGTCTGTCTGTCTCTGTGACACGACGTGTGAAGAAGGAGCTTGTGCACTGACAAAGCCAGACACAGGATAAACAACCATAACACGCAGAGTGCCCTATGAACAGTTTCTGTGCTTCTCAAGTTTCTGATTACCCTTTTTTCATGGAGATTCGCCCTCTTTTGACAGAAATACATTCAATTTAAGATATTAAAAATGACGAGCTTCAACAGAAGGCATGTGATGCGACACGCGAAATTGCCGCACGGAAATACGCAAAGTCAGTGCCTTTTCTTCCACAGCTGTTGTAATTGTTGTGAATCCAACATAAAACAGAAGCTGGGACGTCCTCACCAGACTTATAATAAAGTTTGTGAACTTTGTGCAGCCTAAAGTCAAGTGTTTTCTCTGCACACAGTCCCATCAGGCTGCAGGCACAGAACAGCGCTGCAGCCAGGGGCGAATCTGAGGAGGGGCCTCAGTGGGCAGGGCCACACGCACAAACACATTCCTGCACTAAAAATAGATAATAAATAGTAAATTAATTAAAAATTGCCCCAGTTTGAGCAGAGCAGTAACATTTATTAATTTATTCTTAATAGAAACATATTTAAATATTGGAATAAAACAATTAGCTCTAATAGTAGCCCAATTCTTACTGTTTGGCCGTGAGCAGATACAAATCTTACATGTAACTTTCTCCATACTAGACCCCCAGATTTTTGATTAAAAATTATTGAACATAAATAAATGAGATAAGGCCAGGCATAAAATTGGAGTTTCTTATGTTTAAATATAATGTGATGCTGACTGTCGTTTGGACTGCACAAATGAACGGTGTATTTTGTGGCTCTTCTCAGCATCAAGAGTGAATATTTTGGCTCTTGGTCTCTGACGAGTTAGCCACCCCTGCCCTAGAGCTAAAGCTCCGATAGCTAATGGGCACCCACAGCGCTGCCGCTTCCTATACGCTGGTAACACGCTGTGCGTGGGGCACCAAGTGCTTCGAGGGGCACCACATTGATGAGTGACCGAATAACTTTGCATAGTATTTGCGCTGTTGTTTTTAATGAAATTGACAAAAACGTCCTTTTAATTCAATGAGAACGATGAGGAAGAGTTACAGAAGTCAATGCGGCCAATGATAAACACACGGAGCTTTGAGTGATGTCCGTGGCACGTTTCCCCGTTCATACAACAGACATAACATAATGAGTTCATTAGAAAACACAAGTTCAAACGCTGAGAACACATTTCTGGGGGGGCACCACCAAAAAATTCGACTTAGGGCACCAAAATGGCTAGCAGCGGCCCTGCATGGGGAAAAACATAAACCAGTTCCTATGCGCTCCGGTGCAATGCTTCGAAACAATTTGCTTCAGGAAGAGCGATACAATCCAGAGCTCCGCTTTCATTTGCCCATCACTAGTCTTTCATCAAAAATCATCAGAAACATTTATCAATTACTAAAACAGTTGACAAATATTTCAATAATAGATTAGTTTCAGCCTTAAATGGAACGTATATT
>OMNZ01071692.1:88273-127266 GCA_900303255.1 Lesueurigobius sanzi | reverse complement strand
CCAAGAACTTTTGATTTAATGCCAGTTTGAATTCTATTTAATGACATTTAAGGCCTTATTTTTGACACAATTCATATGACTTTTAATGCCCTGATTTGGTGTAATTAATATTATACTTCTCAAAATCATCTTTGTGGGCCAGAAGATGCAGTATACGCTGTGGGCCATAGGCGATATAGGAAGAGGGGGAAACATTCTGGGATATGGCCCATTGGTACAGTATGGGGTCCTAATGAATGAAATGTGTACGTCTTCTTAAAGGAATAGGCCGCTATTTTTCATGGGGAAAAATAGTGGCCTGACGTGAATATCGCATCAACTCGTCTAAGCTCAGGAAAGAACATATCTCAGTATGAAAAATAGGCCTCATCCCTTTAATATGGGCCAGCCCGTCATATGCACTTTGTAACTTGGTTAAAGTGGTTGATAGTTCATAGTTACTATGAGCCTGAGGCGTGCACTGAGCAGTGATGGCGGTTTGAACATAATGTAATGTATTGCACATTTGACACCTCAGTGAGAAGTTGTCCTTGAGTTATTACAGTTATATAACAAATAAAATCCAGTTTTCAAAAACAGCATTTTTCTAAAATATGAAAAAGGAATGTGAAAACTCAACTGTACAAAATCAAAAGCACACCGTGTTGCATGTGTGATCAGTCTATTGAATATTAGTGGCACAATATTCAGTTTAAGCTGGTTATTGTTAGGGAAGGCACTGATACAGAAGGGTGTCCAGTGTCCAATGAGGTTAAACAAATGAACTTTAAGTCAAGTAACTACTACAGTGAAACTGTCTTCACTCAGTGTTTCCAAAGTATGGTCCAGTGAAGAGAAGGAGGAACCCAGAGCCCCCACAGATGCGTATAACAGCACCTCCTTAAAGCACAATAGAGTCACTGAAAGGCCTTTAACCGTTAAACCTGAGCTGGAGAATACAGAAGAAGAACAAAACAAACTGGTGGAACTGGTGTGTTCCTACCTACATGTATATGGTATAAAATCTACACTAAATAAAACAAAAATAAGAAGTCATAAATAAAAAGCTATGGGGGGTGGTTCAATGGCATCGTATTCAAGTAATCTTTTCAAGTCCCTGATACTTAGTGGTTCATGTAAACATCAACACAGACAGAACCAACAGTTCATAAAAGGCAGCAGCAATTCTTATGTACAACACACAATCAAACAAAAACTGCTTCACTGAGGCGGTCCAGTCACGTGGCTTAAATCTTTGAACGAAGCTGGAGACATTGGGATCACGAAAGCTGTGAATTTAGGAACACCAAATTCTCACTTTAACTTTGGAGACAGAGCTTTGAGGTGATGGGACTAAACCCATGAATCCTCTTCTAGGACTTCAATCAATTTGAAAACTAAAACAATGGTTTCGTTTTTAAGCTCCAAATATTCTTAGACAACATTAGATTTTTTTTTTTATCTTCAACATTTTTGAGGTGGAGTATAAAAACAGCAGCTAAACTGGCTACAGATAACCGGGAGCTCTCCGTTTCACCAAACTGAGAGCAGGCACTGAATGAGGAGGGCGTTTGTCTCGGTGAGTCTCATTCACAGTGATGACAGATTCAGAAAACCAGTTAAAACATGGCTTTAATAGTTTAACAATGTCTCAGTGAGGCCTTTGTCACGTCAGAGTGATGACTTCCACAGGGTCCGTTTTGCTTTTGGCTCTTTGTTTGCGTTTGAGGCGTCTCTGGGACAGGGCGGAGGGCACGGGGGCTGAAGGTGCAGCGACGGAGAGAGAGAGGTGGTCTGTGAAGAGGTTTTTGGTTGGACCTTGGGACAGAAGCCTCGCATTACACTCCCTCTCCGTCTCCTGGCGTCACCTGTCGAAGCAGCCTGCTGTGAAGGTGTGGTGGGTGCCCAAATACCCCCCGCTGTAGGCCATACTGAGACAGTGTCGCGGCTCAGCGGCCAGAGCCATCTGCATGGAGATGGGCCCCTGCAGTGGCAGCGCCCTGGAGCTGGCCTGAAGACCTGAGCTAAGACTGGAGTATGAGGGAAATGTAGATGCTGGAGTTACTGCCGGAGCACCTGCCAACAGCCCCATTCTGTGGGTCTGAAGAAAGTCCTGAGAAACACTCACCACAGGAGCCAGGGCTTGAGAGTCTGCAAGGGCCTGCAGTTGTGACAGAGAGGGGGAATGCTGGGAAATATGTGGAAAGGCATCAGGCTGAAAGAGCAGCTGTGGAGTAGAGGCCGTGGATGAGGAGGGTCTCTGGAGAGCAGACACTGGAGAGAGGTGAGAGGAGAGCTGCGGCTGCAGGGAGGACTGTCTATGCGGCGGTGTGGATTTACTCTTATTGGCCTCCTTCACATCGTTGTCATGGGCACTGCACAAAAGGACACAATTGTTATGACTGTGTTTAGGAAAACATCAAACCCCAATGATTAACAAAGGTGCTCATTAAACTCTTATTCAAATTCTGTTGGACCATTCACCTCACCCCTCAGTACTCATGTTTGCATCAAGCAGGACTCACAGGATGTTTTTATCTAATGAAACCTAATGAAATAATAAGAGCCTATAATAACACAACAGAAGCCAGGCCCAGTCAGAGCTGTGTGTCCTTACAGCAGCATGAGTTCGATGCACTGTGTGAGGTGGTCCCAGGTGTAGCCTGTGAGGAGGTGCAGAGCTGTGGTCCAGCTGGGACTGATCTGAAGGCAGATCCGAGACGCAGCAATGCAGGCAGCAGCGACCTGGGACGGCCGGAAACTCAGGAAGGCATGGTCTATAAAGAGCCAGAAATGTGCTTTGGTTAAAGATGGACACTTCAGAACTTAAGAATCAAGAACAAAATCAAGGAAAAGACAGCCCCTCATGACTCACCCTGCAGCGAGACCTCCAGAAAGTAGTGTGTGTATTTGTCCATGAAGGCCTTGGTCTTGGAGAAAGAGGACAGGGGCCAGCCATTGTACAGGTCGCCCTCCTGCACAGCAGCGTGGAGGTAGTAGTCAATGAAGTGAGCTGGAGTGGGCATGCACAAGTTCCAACCAAACGTCTCCAGCAGCAGCAGCTCCATTTTGATCAGGTCCTTTTTGTTGAGGACCAGGTTCAGGCTGCACATGAAGCCCAGAGAGTTCAGCTGCTCCAGTTTAGGAACACGGTCCTCTTTCTCCTCAAATTTACCTGAAAAGAGGAAAACAAGTGCAGCGAATAAAGCAGGAGTAAATGCAGCCTTTAGAGTTCTGAAGGGCTTGATGAGTCAGTGATCGACAGCTGTAGTGTAGAGTCAAGAGCAAGTGGCACCTCTTCATTGGAATAAGTTTCGTAATCTTTGTAAACAAATTAAATGTGCCTAGAAATGTATCCTGGACTGTAAAGAGTTTTCTTTATTAGACCTACACCAGCCCTGACGTCACCCGTCATCATTAAGTAGGAGTAGATTCATTAGCTTTAGATGAAAACAGATGGTGTTGTAAAACTTTAAATGCATGTATTATTTGGTCCCGACAGAACATTGTGACACGTGTGTAGGACACAAGGAAGTCCAGCAAAAACAAAAGTCAACAATGGTGCAGCATTAACATAAGATGATTAGTGAACATCTGGCTTACAAGCTTTACTACAAAGCCAACAGGCGCTGGGTGCAGGATATGGACCTTTCATATGGGTTACACATGTTAGGCACTTTATATGAAAGCAATGATGTTTAGGCCTTCACACCCACCAAACACATTTAAAAGACAAGCCAGGCCAAAGAGCCCCCCTAATGTCCCGCGACATCCTCCCTCTTCCCTCCCTCCCTTAGCAACAGCCCTGAGGCCTGGGGCTGCGGCCAATGAACACGGAAGACTGTGCCTTTAATCCCAGCCTCCAATGGGCCTCTTTTTCACAAACTTTAAGAATGAGGGTGAGGGGTGTCGAGTTACTCCGATACTGCAACTGGGCTCCTACTTACACTCAACATCAGAGAGAGATGAAGATCACAATAAATAAGGGAATCGTCCTTAAGAACTGTTCTGGTGAAACATAAAATTGTTATTCTAAGTATTGCCTTTATGAGAGGTTTGTGATTTAGATCAAATTAAGACGCAATTTCACATTTTTCTTCATTTTTGAGGGGGTAACATTTGCAACCTTAAAGCCAAGTCCAGTGAAGTAAGACTTCTTCATCCAAGTGTGAGTTTTATCACTGGTGCTGTGAGCCATCCTTTAGCATTCAGGAGCGAGGAGCAGAGGGGAGGGGTGTCGGCCCAACTGCCTTAAGGGTAATTAGCAGAGAGGCAGTAATGGCGTCTAACCACCAGAACAGGAAATGCTGTGGAAAAGACCCAGTCCACACTTGCCTCATTCTCTCACCCTCACATCCTCCTCGGCTCGGACGGCTGTTTCACTAAGTCCGCACAGACGCTGGCCATAAAACACCACCTACAACCCCCCAATCCCCTCCACAACCCTCCCAGTGTGATGGAGAGAGTCTAGATCCTCATTGTTCATGTGATACCACTGCAGGTTTACTGCCGACGCCGACTGAGCACATGAGAAACACAAGGACTTTTAAAAGATTTCTAAAGGAGAAATCTAATATTGGAGGCCCTGTGCTCCTGGTGCGGCCTCCTCGGGGTGTAAGGCAAAACTGTGGTGTGAGCATTCACTTCAGCCGGCTGCACAGTCAGCCACAGACAGCTCCAATAAAAAGCAATGTGTGATCAAGCTGCACCGGGGCTTTAGCTCAGCGTGCATTTATCTGTGCTGTGGAAAACCTGGACACATTCGGGGAAAGCGTCTTGTTCGTTTGGCTACGGCTGACAAACAAATAATTGTTTTAATATTATTCTGAAAAGGAGAACAAGATAAATGTGCAAACCAGTAATAATGCTCATATACAGGCTTCTTATGCACAACAGAGCACTATGTTTCAGCCATCCATGTTTCCTTTTTTTAAACTTTGAGTTCAACAAATGCAGTGGTGCTTCTCATCCCTTCTCTTCTGTTCTCAAAACACATTCCCACATCTATGTCAAAGCATTGTCATCCATGAAGCTTCTCTGCTGTTAAAGTCTACACCCCTTCACTAAATTTGTCCATGGTCAAATGGTCTTCTCTGCAGAGTTCTTCCATGTTTGAGGGTAGATTTCTCTGTCCACCGTGCGGCAGATCTTGGACTAGCGCATCTTGCTGTTCATTCCCATGTCTAAAATGCTTAATAATAACTTACATGTAGCCCTGAAAGTAGTTACTATCAGAGTATTCACAATCTTTTGGGTCATACCAATCAATCTTGATGTTCGATTCAATTGTTGTTGTTTTTTTTTATATTAAAACTACATAACCTAGCTTTTACTATTATGTTTCATGACGATAGACAAGATAGCTTTTGATATGACATTGCATTCCTCTGCAGTGACAGGAGCTTACCTGGAATGCAGCTAAATGATCTCATCTTTAGACAAACACCAGCCACTGATACAAGCTCAGTTTTCCCATCTATGACCAGGGTAATACACAGTGTGAATGTGATGTCCTTAGTCATTCCGGTGAGAAAGAGTGGAGTGAGTCTGTGGGAAAGGTGAGGGGTCATGGGTGAGGTAGAGTCAGACACTGGGAGGCAGGCTTCTTCCCAGGTGTGTCCGAGGAGGGAGGAGGGCTTTAAAGCATAGGGGCAGCTGAGAAACTCGAGACCAACTGACAAAATAAACAAAGCGTATCGGCGTGTCTCTCTCTGTGGCTTTCCATTTCAGTTTGCGCACTTCCACTCACAGGCGAACATTAATTATAAATGGCCATACAGTCTTTGTTAGCCCTGACTCCCAGAATGCCACACGTTCTTCGAAGTGCTCTTCTTTGTGGTTCATCTTTCATTTTGGGCTGTGAAATTTGTCTCCGCTTCATCATAAGCTCTAGTTACCCCGGCGGCCAGCACATTGTCGCTCAGGGGTAACCTTTGACCCTTCATGCAAATGCCTGTGTGACCAGGGAGAGCGCGGCCTTATGTATGTATATGAGTGTGGAACGGGTTGTATAGGAGCTGCCGTCAGGAGCGCCAAGGACGTTATGTGGCCTTGCCTGGTGGATGCTCGGAGAAGAATAGAAGCAAACAAAACCTTTGGACTAACACTGAGGGCAGGAAATGTTTAGGGGAAGCATTTTGATAGAAGAATTTGACATGATATTTAACAAACTAAAGGCAAACACCAACAAAAAGCCTAAATGCTTTGTTTCAGTAGAGAGAAGAGGAATGTGTATTTTCTATAGGTTTTGGAGCACCCTACAGAGAGGCTCAGTTGTAACATGTTCTATTGGAAACGCCACCACCTCGCCCTCCCTTCTCTCCTGCTCAACATCAGCCACCACCGGCCTTTGAAGTGCCGCTGCACTCACTTCCCAGCCCCCCAGGGACACAGGCCTTTTTCCCGCTTGTCCCAGGACAGCTCGCTCTGCTGGTCGGTGTAAGGTGAACCAATGCAGGAGCAGAGCAGCTCAAGGTGGAAAAACTCACCCTGAACCCAGTTCGATGTCTTGAGGTCAATAAAACAAGAAGAATGGAGTGAGTTCTGAGGGTCTGAGTCAGACTGCTCTCATTATCATTTAATGTTACAGTCCAAACAGACGCAGGCGGCTGCTCACAGCAGCATCCTGCCTCCTCGCCCCTCCCCCTCGCTGAGCCTTTGGCTCGTCCTGCTGCAGTGACAGGCTTTTGTTTGAGGCCTGACTGGAGGAGCATATGGCAGGTGCCCCTCAGTACACAGTCTGTCCCCACCCCCGGGCTGCGGGACTATCCCAACGCACCCTGGACTAAATCGGTTAGCCGGTTTAGCAGCACACAGACGTTTCTATTCAGGTTCACGGACTATCACACAAACTACACACAGAAACACGTGCTCTGCTGCTCTGCCATTTTAACAACAAAAACTTACTTAAAACTGTTTTAAGTTTCTGATAAAAGTGCTTGTCACAGGAACAAACTTAATCCTTGTCTGAATGAAAAAAAAAAGCTGTAGTAATCTTCCTGTTGCCAATGAAAACAGCTCATCCATGAACAAACACAAATGCTCCTGCACACACGTAACAGGATTAAATGGTGACTGCTGAGAGATACACAAGAGGGACCGTTTAATTAAGTGAGTAGACAAACCAAAAGATTTTTTGAAACAAGAGTTTGTCAGAGTCTGCTAGGGAGCCAGCTCAATAACTCGGCCAGATTCCAAAGCACCTCAGGAGAGATAAAAAGCAAGACAACTCAAATCAAACACTCTTTCAAGCCTTCATCAATCATGACGGCGCCCCGCAGGAGCCACAGGCACAGAGCTGCGAGAGGAGCATCTGAGCGAGGGCCACAAATGGAACCATTCAATAAAAATCTGATTAATCAAGAGCAGAAACGTGAAGATCTTCTGACCAAACAGGCCTGATGTATTACTCCAGAAGAGAACCCAGAGCTGTGTGAGCCTCTCCAGAGATTACGTTTCTTTCAAGTCTCTGAAGCGTCTCCTCGCAGAGACTGCTCTGATTGCAGAGATGGCGGAGCTCGAACACACACTTTGGAAAAAGCGCACACACAGGCCCTCCCATGTGAACGGGGCTCGCTTCCAGACTCTCGCTTTGACGCCATCATTAGTCTAATTACCCATGATGCTAAGGGCTGCATTAATGTACAGAAAACCTCAGTCCGTTAATCACCACGCAGACATGTAATAATGGTGCATCGTGGCCACATTTACACCACAGATAAAACAGGAACAGTCGGGGCTGGTGTCTGATGATAAAATATACTTTGAATGTAAAGCCAGAGTGATCCAGGTCACAAAGCCTATGTTAAAACACAGTCCTCCCTGGAGCAGCTGTTCAGTGTGCCTTAAATCCAGCAAGACATCTCTTCAACAGGAACGATCCGTCTGTGTCTGATTTGTGTTTGTGAGCTCAAGGAAAAACTCATGCCCGACTCAAATTAGCCAAAGCGTCAGGAAGTGCTTCACCTTGTACCATGTGTGCAAAAACCACATTCAGAGCTTCTATTCTGAGCGCACTAGAAACACAGAGCACATGAGCATGAGGCGATTTAGCTCAAGGTCCCTGCTTAAAGGTCTACATCAGAATCTCATGCTTTCACAGTCTGTGCTGCACGACTGTAGTGATTTTGATACACAACAGGTCGTGCACATGATGTTACAACATTTATAAACGCCATAGAATAAGATTTAAATGGTGCACAGCTTAGATTTCAACCGTAGCCTATGGAGGAAATATGAAAGGTTTTGTAATTACTATCCACATGAAACAAAAGCAGGCCCAACCGTATGCATCTTCTGTTGGAAAATATTATGAATCAATGAGAAAAAATGTTCTCCAATTAATATCAAAAGGTGGTGCCAATACTTACGATGGGAGGATTGATAGATCATAGACTAAAGTGACAAGATTTAATAATTGTACATTTTCAGTTTGGATATTCCTCCCATTTGAGATTTTCATATCACATGTTAATCCATCCTAAAGAAAGACTTCTTCCTACATGTGTGTGTCCGGGGCGGGGGTATACTTACTGGCCAGGAGCAGACAGGAGAGGGCAATGACATACAGCTGCTTCACTGCCACATCGTAGTGGTCCATGAACAGGTCCAGCAGGTAGACGGCCAGGTGCCGCGCTGTGGGACAGAGCTGGTAGCGGTTGCTCAAAATGGCCAGCAGGTCGGCAAAGTACCGCCTCATGCCTATCTGAGGAGAATGGGCCCGGTACACAGGTAACTTCAGCTCCTGCAGAGAAGAAAGGGCCATGAGGGCAGTGTAAACAGCTGGGGGGGAGCGGGCCAGGAAGAAACACAGGGCTATAAAGATCCTGCATGAGAATAGCGAGCCGTGCAGGCAGCGTTAGATTGCTGCCATGAGACTTTACATAAACATCTAAAAATATCAGAGTGAGATGGTGTCAGTTTGCTGACAGGAATGCTTGATTATGCTGCTGTCAGATTGTAATTTCCTTTAATATAAGATCACGGCAGGGAGTGGGAGCTAATTTGGGTCATCGCAGGGGTCTGTGTGTAAAGGCTGAGGGTGCTGGAGTGTGTGATTGAGGCAGACATGTCTTCTCCTGTGGAGGCTGAGCTGCAGACAGGATTAGATTTCACCCGTAGCATAGCTTCCATTCATGTTCAATTAGCTGCATGTGTCTCAAAGTGGAAGAAGACAATTCTGCACATTAGCATTGACTCAGCCTGCGGTGTCATCACAGCACTGGATACAAAACGGGTAATGCTGCTCTGACAACATCATCCAAAGTCGCTTTAGCAAAATGTTTGCTAAAAATGTATTTGTCCCTGAGCAAAAGCAAAAACAAGAGCTTTTATTTTGATACACGAATGCGGATCAGAGAGTAATCTACTTAGGCTCGAACAGTGAGTGGTCTTTAGATCAGAGCAGAAAAACCAAAAACATGTCTGAGCTGTTTTTCAGGAACATGCTTTGAAAAACACTGGCAAATAGCACAAAGAAAGTCATGCAGTACAGTACAGTATAATAAAATAATTTTAGGGCTGCAAATTAACCACAAATCAAAATCACAATTCAAAATTTTTACTTTTTTGTAAACTATTTATGATTTGACAGACATGGCAGTAGCCTATAATCCAAAAACAAACTACACCCAAACCAGCAGCACCACCCCCAGCACCAGCACGTCCCTTGCTCCTCTGCCCCACTTCCCGAGCCCTGCCCGCCCCATCTGTCTGTCTGGGTGCAGGGGACCGTCGGCCAGGGAATGGGGGTGCAGCACCAGGAGTCGAAGGGGACCGTGGGGGCGGCAAGAGGTGCCTTTGTGGGGGACCCGCATCGTAATTAAAGATTCCACAGCTGCCTGGGCCTGATTTGCATGTCTGATAATTTGCCACATGCTCCACAGCGCAGCCATCTCCCACATCAGGGCATTAGTGCTGCAGCAAACGTCATTAAGAGCCAGGGCGGCAGGGAGTGGGCGCCACACACGAAATCTGAGCTCACTGTGTGAAGTTGTTTTACCAAGATCTCAGTTAATGTGACAAAGAGATCATTTAAGAAAACAATGAGCCACTGCTCAAATCAGATAACTGAAAGATTCACGCACACCACAAGGAAAACATACTAAGTTAAATGGTAAGATGAGGTCACTGTATACATAAAGTACCATCTAAGAAAATACTCAATAGTAACTATTAATATGAACGACCCTGTGAAAATAGAAAACCTAGGCCAAATAAAACTCTCTAAATTAAACAAAGAGTAGACTTGCAGAGAAGTGTTTCATGAAGCAAGGTCTTTGATAATAAATAATACAATCCACAAACACTTGGGAAATAAATAAAGTTTCCGTACACTGCAAGAACAACTTGAACAAATAAACTAAGAACTGAGGAAGGACGTTTTAGCATCTACGTTGTTAGACGATTTTGGAAAAATATCCACTCACACTTTTTTTCCAAGGGCAACTACCATCTCTACACCATGGAGCATTGATCATGAGACCCCTTGCATTGCAGAACATGTTTTTGAGGTCTAAAGTAGTTAAGTTTGTAAAGCATTGTAAATAGAGCTCATTGACACAGGAGGCGTTATTGTTTGCCAAGGATCTTGTATTGCCATTCTCAAACTAATTTAAGTTTAGTTATTTTTCTAATTGCAATCATTCAACTTGAGATGTTGATTTGTGATGCAGCCCTAATTATTGACTTGAAATATCAACACAAGACACACCAGGACTTTCAAGCTGCGGCAGGTGAGGAGACATTTTGAATTTTAAATGAATTGCTTGCTTATTATGCTGCTGCCTATATACATAATAATACATGTTGGTGCGTGGGCTTTAATGAGTAAACAAGTGAGCTAATGGTTCACCAAATGTATGGGCCACTCACAACAGCATCAGGCCCTTGTCTTTGTTGGGAACAGCATGTTTCGAGCTCATGCAGATTTTCATGCTCTGACAGATCGTTCTGAGTCAGACATTGTCCTGGAGTGTAACTCGCTGCGTAAGACAATGACTCATTATGAACACTAAAGCCTCTGATTCACAGCGCACTATAAACACCAATCTCTGTGCTACAGGATCTCATATAGCATCGGGTTTGACGGAGCGGCCCGCATCTAAAACTGGATCTGTCCTCGCCTCCTGTGCGCGGGGCGGGCTCATCTCCAGCCTGCAGATGCCAGTCAAGTGACAGATGTCTCCATTAAAGACACACATGGGAAGAAATATGATCACGCTTCGAGGTTAATTAAGACATTCACAATTAATGAGAGCTAACGCTGCCATGTAATCTAATTTACATCCTGTTTAAATAGATAAGAGGGCTGCGTCATTAGATTTAAGGTTATTCTTCTACTGCGAAATGTCACATGCTCCAAAAGTGTGTGCGTACTAAAAATAAGGATACAAAGATGAAATAAAATACAGGTTATGCACATTTTAATCTTAACAGAAATAGAACCTTCAACTTTGACAACCAATGCGAGCTGCCATGCTGTTGCTATGTTATGACATCACACACAGAACCTCTATAGGGAACTACAGCTTGTCATAAATGCTCACCAGTGTTCATTATCAGTATTGTTTGCTGGGGAGGCAATTATTATACATAAAAAAGCTGCTTCGTGTGTCGCTGTATGCTCCCAATGTTTGTTTTTTCAAGATCATTTTTGTTAATAATTAATGTTAATGACAAAAACATCGAGAGCATCGGAGCCATTTGAGCGGGTTGTATGGTTAGACTACCGGCTCCCGCAGGTTGTTATTATTGTTGTGTTCTTGGGCAAACCACTTCAACCACAACCACTGCTTGTATGCATGTTGAGCCTGGGCCGATGGCGCAGAACGGCAGCCTCGCTTCCGTCAGTCTACCCCAGGGCAGCTGTGACTACAATGGTAGCTGAGAACCAACGAATGTAATGAATAAGAAAAAAACATTGTATCTTATTCCAAGTATAGTACGTTTTATTTAATTTCGAGTGCAATGAGATATTCTTTCTATCTGTAAGTGGTGGATTTCTTGGAATTAGTAACTCAAATCAAGGGCAAATAAATGCCAAGAAAAATGTACTTATCCTAGTTACTTTTTACAGTGAGGCAGTGAGATGACAGTTAACTGTAAGTTCAGAGAGGGACTAAAGTAAACATTGTAAGAAAGTAAACATAGTAAGAAAGTAAACATTGTAGGTGAAATGTAAAATTACAGTCAACAAAGTCAGACTCACCTTGATGCGGAGTGACTGGTGAATATCTGCAGCCAGCTGTCCTTTCCACCATTGAAGCTCCCTTTCCATCTTTCCCATCCAGAAGAGGCTTATAATTCAACTTTTACCTGCTGACACACGTGTTTCCAAAACAAGACAGACTTAGTGCTGAAAGCAGCTAGACCACAACACAGTCTGCACAATTATCAGATCTAGATTCCAGCCTGCTGAAAGTGGAAAAATACTGGCTTTCTACATTGAAGCCTCTTATAGCGTACATCTCCTGTATTAAAACAAGTTGGATGTGTAAAAACTGGACAGCTGCTTAAGTTTTAGTCCCAGAGCTGGAGCTTTAGCTGCAGGGGATTTAAATGGCTGAGTTAAATGTCCACCAAGCCACGCCGCGGCTAAATTAAGTCAAAACATTTAAAACAGCTTTGTGCCATGTCGATCGTGGCTTTTGGAAGCCTATTTTAAGTCCATTCCAAATAAACCTAACATCAACTTTTACGAATCAGTCAGATTGCGTTTCCACACCATGATGATAAAGAAAAAGCCAGTCAAACACAAGTTAAGAAAGCAGGCGCTGAATTGTTTTTCTTGTTCAACAGCCAAATCAGTTAACAATGAAAACAACAGGCGAGTGGACAATAAAATGATATTAAAATACGATCCACAGAGTACAGTTTTGATTCTAAGGGTTATAACATGTGGCACTTACCGCTCCGACGGGAATGCCCCCCAGACCCCTTTGTCTCAGTCCGACATCCTCATTGAACTCCGCTCGGTGCAACTTTGCAAACCCCTCTTTTTTCGTCAAAAAAAAGAAAGGCAAATTGTTGTGTCAAGTTAATAAAACAGCAGCCACCACCGAGCCACCGCAACAAGCGCAGAATCGTGTTGTTTCCCCCTGTTTATTGCCACTTTTGTATGGTTTATCTGAAGCCGTTTTCTCCGTGGCGGCTCCGCAGTGTAGCTTCCTCGGCTGCACAGCAGCTGCTGCTGTTGCGATGCGGCTCGTGCGCTCGACGCGCACGGCTTCCGTTCTGGGTGTTGTAGTTCTTGGCCGGACCGACAGGACTACAAAACACATGTGTGGTTTTTGTCGCTCACGCACATGTAGTTCTCGCTAAGGCATTTGTGTTTTATTTGTTTTGTTTTTTTACATGGATAAATTGTTGAACTAATTAGACAGTTGGAAAATTACTATTTTCCACTTACAGCCAAAATAGGCAAATAGCACCATATTTTCCCACAGTAACCAATTTTAAAAAGTGAATGCAGTCCATTTTAGTCGCATATTTTATTATTCCTTTCATTATCTTACTTTTTATTTATCATAACTTAGGTTGGCCAAAGGCCATCGATGCGCTATTTTCTGCTCATGGGCCCCACCTTGTGTTTCTTTCAGGTAACTGAGCTCTGTTAATGTGTAATAACACCTTTAAAATATAATTATCAATAACTACACCATTTTATCTATGAAGATATTAATGACAAAAGATAAAGTATGGTTTATAAACTGTCATCTTTGGCATTAGCCTGCCTGTCAGCCTCATTGAGATAACCCTGGTCAGCATAGATGAGGAAGCCAGTAAAGGTGCTGTCAGCCCAAAATGGGTCAAAGAATAGGCCGTTCTGTCCTGAGTTATAGATTTGCAGCCACACCTGGTCAGAGGTCTGCAGCTGAAGGATGGTTGATCCAGATGCAACATCATGGTTTCCTGAATTTGTGTCTAATGTTCGGATTTTGTACTGTCCATTATGAACCAGACCAATGGCCAGGTGCTTGTTGGCTATAATGAGGTCATATGAAAAATAATACACTCCAGGAATCACACAGACAAATTTCCCAGAGCTGGCATTGTAGTGATTCCCCTCGTTCAGAAGAATGCGGCTGAAGTGGATGGGCTGTTGCTCTTCAGGGTAGCTTTTAGTCATTGCCACAGAGAAGGCAGAGCGGGCTGGGCTGCCACAGTTACAGCCTCCAGAAGCTCCCTGTGCCCCCCTGTCGCCCAGCTCTCCTTTAGTTCCTTTTTGTCCCCTCCGCCCTGGGGCTCCATGCAGCCCCCTTAGTCCTGAAGGTCCGACCTTTCCAAATACACCTTTACGACCTTTGACACCATATGTCCCCCGATTCCCAGGGCTCCCAGATTCACCTAAAAATAATACATATTTTTCAGTTATTGAAAATGAACTACTGTATATCCAGCATCTCATCTCTATCATGCACCTCTTCCACCCTTCTCTCCCCTGACACCATCTCTCCCGTCAGGGCCATCTTCTCCTAAGGGACCCATCTGCCCCATGGCTCCTGGTGACCCGGGGACTCCAGCAATACCCACAGGCCCTACAGGTCCAGGCTGACTGCAGACCAGCTGTGAAGAGTCTGGGGTGATGTTGGCACCATTGTTGGGAGTGGACACTGTTGACTGTGAGAAAATAACTGAAAACAAACATATTGAACCCAATGTCCACAGCACGACAATTGCTGTAGGAAAAAAAGAAACAAAATTCAGCTTGATAGTTTTCAGAACTGTTTATAAACAGTGCATAAACAAGTCACAAAAACATTAAAGGATGCAGTTCAAGTTGTTGCTTCATGAAAAAACGCAACCAAATGCACCTTAAGGTGGTCTTTCTTTAGACACACATGTGCTGAGCATTGTCAATCTATTCTATTCCAAAGGTGGTCTATTCAACTGTTCATGTGACCATACATGCATATGAACAATAAATACGACAACTCACCGGTTAAAAAAGCATTGCCAATGGGCATTTTACTCAGTATGAATAACCTCCTCCCAGTTTGACAATCTTGAGCTCTGAAATGCTGTAGAATTATCCTTTTCCAAAAGAGCTACAAGGAAATGTGACGCTCAGTGCGTAACATCTGCTCTGTTTGAGCAGGTAATCCGCTGAAAATACTTTTACAATGAGATCATTGAATCAGTGAAGCAGCGTTGCACAACTGAACCAATCATCACCTAGGACTGAGCACTGAAATCCTAAACCGTACAATCTACAGCTCATTTCTTTCTTGTTCTTGAATCTAACAAAAACTAAATATAAAATTAAAATATCTGAGCTATTAGTAGTATTAAATACATTATGTAACACTACACTTTTTATTTATTGCACTGTTTTTTTTTCATACCAGTTTTTAGATTGCAAGCACAGTGCAATGAAATCTTGTTCTGTAAATAATGTATTTGAATGACAAATAAATCCGCCCAAGGTTGTTCAATTGCTTGTAATCTATTATTCTGTTAAGATAAATAAAATAAATAAACAATGGCAAAAAGGATGGTATTTTATTAACAATACTGTACATAAAACATTCACAAGTTTTGTTGCACATGTGAATGAATCACACAAAAATGATACCCATTTTCTGTTCAGTTAATAAATTTGGACAAACTAAAAGGTACTGTATATACAGGCTTTGTGTAGTAAAAATGTGGCTGTTCGAAACTCTACTTCAAGCCAATGTTTCAAAGTCCATGAAGGATATTTTTTGTAGAAATGAGTCACTTCCCGAGGAAAGACGCCATTGGATCGTCCGCTCGGCAGCGTTTCATTCGGAAGGCCTCCATCTCCTCCTCTGTGGGCGCCTTCACCTCCTGCAGACTGCTGTACGGCCTCTTCCTCTCATCCAGCTGCATTATGGCATCGACGTGCTTTACCCACTTGTCTTCTGCTTCAAGAGCCTGGTAAGAGTGAAACAAGAAATGGTTAGCAAAATATGCAAAAGTCTTTGTTAAAAGGTAATTTTGTCTGATTGACGGGTACCTTCTTCAGTTTCTCCTTTTTCTTTTCTTCATCCTCAGAGTCGCTGCTGTCAGAGCCATGTTTCTTGTTTTTCTTCTTCTTTTTCTTCTTTTTGTCTTTCTCCATTTTATCTCGATGCATCTGGATATTACATTTCACGCAATAAGTTTAAGTTTTATTTTATGCTATATTTAAAATGAAACCTAAATCTAGTGACACCCACCTCGAGCAGAGTCTTAGGTTGCTCTTCTTCCTGAGGCTCAGTTAGTCCCTCTTCAAATGGATTACAGTCTGTGTTGTTCTGTATTTAACAATAAAGATATGGACAATACAAAGTCAAGCATAAAATCATTTGTGAAATTACTGTGTATGTGTACATGTAAACAAATACATACAACTGCAATTCCAGCATCTCCAGTGCAGTAGCTTTGTTTGACCATAGAGTGGCAACACTTGTATCCCCAAAAACCGTCCTTCCAGTAAGAGCCCCAAATGCACTACAAAGAAAGAATTCTGAATGTTAATACATCATAATATTCAGATATATTTTTTTAAAGTGTTTACTCCTTACAGTGTGGTTGTTGATGAGCACGTCCTCCTCATACTTGGAACGCGCCACAGCCTTCTCCTGTCCTTTCAGCACAGCGCCATGACGGGAATACTCCAAATAGTCTTCAGTTTGGGCCAAAAGTAGCTCCCTGGGCGGGGCATCCAAGTGCTCCTGGCCTCCATACTGTTGATAACAAACAGGTTATTAAGCATTTTATTACGTTCACCATATAGTAAAGGGCCTGCTTCATTTTAATGAGTACCTTCTCCAGGATGCTGTCCCTTTGTTGCTCTTTGAAAGCCTCCTTTTTAACTTTGAAAGATTTATGAAGCAACTCGAGTTTTGTGGGATCTGCCTGAAGATGGACCTCAGAACCACGCTCATAGGCCTCCCAAGCAAACACTATGTTTAGACACATGAAAGATTAATTGAAATGTGCTATCAAAGCCACTACACTACCAAGAACAAGATTATTAACTTACACTGTGTTTGAGCCATGGTGATTGTATCTCCACTGTAGCGGGCAAAATTGTCCCCTGCATATCCCACCCTAAACACATAAATACACTTTAGTTTTGTAATATTTCTAGATATGTATAAAAGTGTGTGTGAGGGTGCTTACTCGTCTGCATTCATGCCCGTGTTGGAGTAAGGATTTTCCCTCATAGATCGAGTCTTGGGGTCATAGTAAGCAGAGTTTGGATCCATATTTCTCAAGTACTGAGAAGAAAAAAGACAAGAAAACATTATTGCATCATTGTTAGTAGTGCTTTATCTTCATCCGTTTTTGCTTACAGAAGACAGATTCTTACTTTAGCTGTGTCTTCTCGAATACGCAGATTCCTAACAGTAATTCTGCGCTTGGAGTCAAAGTTCTGCCCAGGCATATCAATGTCATCCGCATATTTGTCTTCATCCTCATCTTCGCTGTCATGTTCTCGTTCCTGTAACACAATGAAAATCCTTAGTCTGGACAAATCTGGATGTTTGTGGCATTTCGTTAATGTAGCTTACGTTTTGATCAAGTTTTCCTGATGCCAGCTCGTCTTGAAGCTTGTGTGCTTTTAGTGTTCTTTTGGCCTGGAAAAAAAGCATTGAGACAGAAATAGCTATAAAATCTGAGAAAATTAAAAGACACAAGGAGAATAAACGCTTGACTCGTACCAAATCCACTTTAGCATACTCTTCAACAATGCGCTGATGCTCTTCAGGGTCATAGCCATTCCAACGGTCACGTTTTCCGTCGTAGTCCAAGTCGAGGCTGATCTGACTGTGTTCATCAGGAGCAATGCTAGTACCAGTGAACTTTGCACCAACTCTTCTTGGCCTCTAAAAAGGACAATAAAATGACTTTAAGATCATTTAAGGGGGAACAGAAGTGAAAGAATGATCGTTTACTCCACCTCCATACAGTCCTTCTTCTTGTGTGTCATTGCACCGCAGTTTTCACAGGCTCCTTTGCGAAATTTGGTAACAACAGTATTCTATAAAATAAAAAACAAAAAAGGGGTTAAGCTCAAAGCGCTTATGACACATTACACTTTCCGTATTTTTTAACAAGTTACTGACATGGACACACTATGCCTGATTTTTTTTTTTAATTACAAACAATGGAAAAGGCAACAAGTAAATTCAATTGTTAGTTGTGGTCCAAGCTCATTTTTAACTTTCTCAACACATTTCTAACATCCAGCTCTTCACAGAGATGGTTACATACGCACTTTTTAGGGTCACTGTAAGAGAAATGCTAGATAACTAGCCTGAATGCTCATGAGATGGATACAATTGCTTTAGATTTAGTTGCACAGTATTATTTTTTACAAATTTCGGGGGGAAAAAAGGTATAGTGTTTAATTATTGCCATACTAACCGATGAGACATGAGTGAATTAAGACTCTGTGAAACTTTCCCTTTGTCACTTAAAAATTTAAATCAAAATAACTTATTTACCCCAACTTTCCTTCATCAAATCGCCACTTCATTGGCGTAAAACTAAGATTAACACTTCACACATAGATATTATCCATCAAACAAAGTCTTAATTACAAAAGGATCAGAACCTGTCATGTGCACTTACATGTGAGAATAATTTCAAACCTTGACGTGTAACCCTTAACACTGGTTCACAAAACACTGAACATACCTCTTGTACACCTCTCTTATACCATTCTCCAATCGATGAAAACTGTTCTTCAATCTCATCCTGTGGCCGCTGATGTTTCAGTGTTGGCCTCTTTGATGGATCTATGTACCATGGCACTGATGAAATGTATTGTGGGATGTGAGGGTTAATATCCCTGTGATGAAAATAAACACAATTATTATTTACATTACAAGGTACACAATTTTGTTAATTTTATTGTTTTTTTTACTTACTTCCCCTCCTCATCGACCTCAGCAGGAGCGTTTCCCAGCTTCCTCTGCTCCTCAAGCTCCTTCTTCTTTCTCCAATCCTCTCGGGTCATCTTCTTGGGCTCATCCAGGCCCACGATGCCCTCCGTACTTGCATTAGTTTCTTCAGTGGCGGTCGACCCTTGATCCATTTTGAAGTGAACCTATATTGCCAACACAACTCTCCTAATGTCGATTTGCTCGAGTAAAATTATTGGTAAGCTAAAAAAAAAAAAAAAAGAAAAAAAAAGCGTATCTCAAGTTTCCAATTCAACTCGGGATACCACAATGCAATACTTTTTTTTTTTAGATGAAAGCGTCTATGCAATTGCTGTTCTCTCCGAAAGACAGTAATATCCACGTATAGATGTTTAGTGTAAATTTGTTGTTGTTAGATCGTCGGATGTCGTGTTTGTGTCGCCATTTTACTTCTGTGGAAGTTACGTCACATCCGGTTCTTATTCAGCTATTCGACTGTGGCAGTGAGATTCCGATAGTGCCCTCTAGCGGCGAAGTGTGCCTAAACTATCCCAAGTAAAAAGTACAAGTACAAGTAAAAAGTACAAGTTTCAGGTGCATTTACTTTACTTAAGTAAACTTTATGATGAATACTTTTTATTTTCAATGCAAACTGATTTTGTCCCAGTGGATTACTCGTTTAGACCTGGTTAAGTCCTGGATTAGACCTGATTTTGTGGTTTATTTGTTTAGATCTGGTTTGATTCGAAGGATAAAAAAAACAATAACTCTTATGAAGTACAAATGACAGTTGATACTTTTATACGTTTACTTTTTTTTTTTTTACTCTTGTTCCTGTATCTGCAATTTTACTTAACTAAGAATATTGAGTACTTCTTCCATCACAGCTCCCAGTCTTGACAGACATTTATGTATTTAGGCCACAACCATGTACAGCTTTCTGAAAACATTGAGAACTCCTGGCAATAATGAAAAACATGGTCTTGGTGTTTGGAGAATAAGCCTAAACTTTGCTTTGTGTTCCCTTTACCAAGTAAGTTGCAAAGACTTCTATAAACTAGCCCAAAAAAGCACACTTGAAAGTTTGTTTTAAAAAATGTTCAACTTTTTATACTTCATTACAAAAAGCTAAAAAATGTAAACAATATTTCAAGAAAGAGCAGTAAAACAACAGCACCAAACACAAATAAACATGTTTACAGAAGTATAAAGAGACGCTTAGCACCAGAACACATCCCAGTGTGAGTCCTGCAGCCTCGGGATGAGAAGGCTGATACCAAAGTCAGGCTTTGATGAGAGGTACTGAATAAGTTTTGTCGGAGGAATAAAGGTTTGGCCGAGACTGATCTCTTCGTGTCCTTTTTTCCTACCTCCACAACATCATTTTTAACAGTGATCTGTCACAGGTGGAAGTAAAAGTTACAAATATTCCAGACCAGAATGTAGTTTGTTGAGGTAATGTAATGAATGTTATCTTTACCAATATTTATTAATAGAGCTTGGGATTGTGTCATCAAAACTGCAAAAATGTATCCACTGATCAGTGGTATATTATTATTAAGCCAATTAGGATTTAAAAATTGAAATGTGGCTTTTTATTTGCATAAAAGTATTTGGAGTCTGATGTGTTGAATGTACAGTAACTATTGCCTTCTGGTTTTAGTGTTAGCTTTCATTGATTGGCTAAATTGTCACTGCAGCTTCTGTCTCAAAGTTGGAGTATAATTTCATATTAAGTAGTGCTTTTAATTGGATTTCATTTTTGTAACAGTAAATTCGTTCTTCTACTTTTTTCTTTCCTATGTTCACTTGTCAGCTGTCGACCTCATCGTCTGTGTCCCAAACCTCCACCTCTTCATCCTCCTCAACATCATCCTCCTCATTCTCCACATCAGCCCAAGTGTTAAACTGATCCGCTCCTTCGCTCTGCTCCAAGTCACTTCCAAATACTGGTTCATCCCCCTCGTCCAAGACTATCTCCATCTCCTCCTCTGAATCATCATCTTCTTCATCATCGTCGTCATCATCAGTCGTCGTCATCATCGTCGTCATCATCATCCTCCTCATCTTCCTCCATCTCCTCCACCTCGATGCTGCACACCTCTCCATCCTCCAACTCCCCAGGCTCTTTCTGACTGGAGGGGGATGAGTTTGAGAAGCTTTCCCCCTCTGTCCCGTCTGTGAGGTAGACTCTGCTGCTGGGTACAAAGCTGGAGGTAGCAGTCTTTGTGTTGATGTAAAGCCGCGGCGGGGGGTCATGCATGGACGGGACGGACAGTTTGACGTTGGGGGCAGTGGCAGAGGAGGTTGTTGTTGCCCTTTTCAAGTTTGGAACAGCCACGGACTTGTGAGGTGCGCTTGTTGTAGTCCTGGGCTTTATAGAGTCTGTGTCTGGGGCAAACTCGCGGATTTCCCCCGGCTCAAGCGGGTCAGGCCCACAGGGGTCGTGCTCACTGCAGGACAGCTTCCCATCCAGTTTGGAGATGAAGAGCATGCCTTCACAGTGTTCCTTACAGTACGAGCTGGGGCACATTTCACAGTATGAGGAGGCTTCTTTCCCACAGATGTCGCACTGATGTCTTGGACACTCCCAGCGCCCTAAATAAAGACACCACTGTTAATAATTGGATATTTTAACAACATAAAATGAATAAAAGAAAATAAATTCCTTTGCTAAGCTATGCGCCATTTTCTGCAAAAATGGTCAAATGAAAATTTTAAAAGGAAATTATAACGTAACCCAATTTGAAACTTGACTTGAGCATTAGAGCTAGCAAAATTCAAACATTGTATCTTTTCTTTATCAAACTGTAAAATCATGCAACTTTGTAACCATTTTATTTGTGTAACCATTTTATTTTATAACATGGAACAAAAAGAAAAGGAATTGTGCCCACGTTAGACTCAGTGAACAGTATTAACTCATTTGTGTCTCTTTAATATGTACCATGATTTTTGTGTCCAAATTAAAGTATTGAATTAATGACTCTTTTCAAATATTGCAATAATAATGATACATGTTACATATGCATTAGTGCAACTAATTAGCTTTTCTTTAAGAGGAGCTGTGAAGTTCCTTTTAAAGAAAACTGGTTATAGAGTTTTGCTGTATAACTAGTTTTCTAATGAGATTTGCATATTCACAATCCTAAATTATAGCTTAGGCATAGCAGGCGCTTAAATGCAGCAGTGGTAGTGTAGGTCGTATACTTGCCTGCAGGCCTCTTGGCCAGGTTGAGGCAGTCTGCATGGTAGACTTTCGGACAACCTGGTTTCTTACAGGACACAAGCTGCCCTCCATCACCACAGCTGAAGCAGTCATCCTCTCTCTCCTTCTTTACTTCCTGCCTCTTCTTCATGTACACCCTCTTTTTCCCTTCTTTTTGTTTGACTTTCTCAGCTGATGGTTGGTTCTGCACGCAATAAAAAACACAATCTTAATGCATAGTCATAGTCAGCCACCAAGAAAATTATTAAAAGTTAAGCTGTTTACTTTTGGCCGGACGCCTAAGAAGCCGCTACAGTTGGGTGCACCGCATTTGCAGACAGTTTTCCCGTTGCCAAGACACTCCAAGTTGTAGTTAAAAGTCAACTCCACACCTGTAACACATCTTTAGTTATACAATCTATTAAAATAGATCATTTTGGTGAGAGACAGTCGTACCTTTTGGGATGTCCTGTAGTGCAAATAGTCCCACCCTCGTGTCCCCATTCACAGTCCACTTCTGAGTCTCGCAGTTGGGCTGACAGCAGTGGTTCATGAAGCGAGCCTCGTTCCCTTTAGGACCTGCATCAATGATACGGTCCTGGACAAAAATGGAACGAGCCTCAATACTGTTTCATTTCCAAAATGATTCATCTAGAGATTAAAAAATCACCTTGTCCAGTGTAAGCATGTAGAAGTTGCAGATGTCATTTTCCTGGGCGTTTCTGATCCGTGCCCGACACTCTTCTTCATCGATCATCTCCCCCACGTATTCACTCACAAATGCTCCCTATCATGACAAGAAACACACACGTGGGTTAAGAAAGTTTCAATTAGGCTTATTATAATTTTGCTGCATTCTGTTTGAGAAATAGATCAAATATATTTATACAATTTCATAGTCTCTACGACTACTTTACGACGACTTTAGGTCTATGGTAAATTCTATTGATTTCCCATAATACAGTATAGGAAGGCATCGTAGGCAAAAATTCTTCAGTCTTCATCTGTACTCTGTAGTTGAAGTGTAGGTCGTTTCGATCTTAGTCCAAAGATCGTCATCAGCTACTAAAGACTCAAGCACACTGTGGGCCTCTTAAGAGTGAACCAGAAGGAGGAGTAACCTCTAAGTCCCTCCTCTCTTGGTGCTAAAAGTAGAAAAACATCTTAGCCTATTCTTAATATGGCTTGTTACCTCTCTATTGTCTCACCCTGGGCTAAGATCTAAGTCTGTTGACACTTCCCCATGGCCCTGTGGCCCTTAAAACAAAATAATTTGAACATTTTCAGTGTCAGACTTAAACGTAACATGTATAAAGTGACCAGAAAGTAATGAATACTTCCAGAACCCACAGTAACAACTAAACTGCATGAAATGATATCAAATAAAAACTCTATTGTGTATTTTGACATACCTTTTTGAGGTCAGACACACTGCGCAGACCCCATCCGCGGGAAAGCGTCCTGAATATCTCCACCTGTGTGTATTCCCGCTTGGTGAAGGCTTGATTTTGGCACTTCTCCCCAGCAGCACAGACTTGAGGGTGGCATTCATACAGCAGCATTCGGTTGATGCACTCCGAGTCTGGGCCGCATGGATTTTCATCCGACGCCTTGCAGTTACAGCGTGGTATTTCCGACAGGTCGGCGGTAATGATCTGGACTTTACCAATGGGCTTGTTGACCTGAGGAACAAGACAGAGTTTGGCATTGTAAACACTTGTTTGCATTCTGGCTGCACTTAAGCTGAGACACTTAAACCTTTCCTGTAGATGAAGGGCATAAATATAAGAAGAATGTAATGCAAGTTTTCTATTTATTATTTATTTGTACAGAATTTCCAAACTGTCAACGTTTGAGGGATAAAATCTGAATTAAAGATAAAGCCATGTTTGTTGCCATATTAGACAAAAAGAAATCTGAATACTTGAAGTGGAAGTAGACCCTAGAGTGTGAAAACAATTCAGAGAAATACTAGAAAATTCTTATGTGTAGAATAGAGATTTTCTTTTCAAATTAAAAAAATACTTTTGCCTGCAGTGCCTATAAACAATGCGTTACCTTAATTTGCTTGTATGGCGGTGGCTTCTTGTCATTCTTTCTGTCTTCCTGAAGCTGTTTCATTTCCTTTGCAGTTTGGAGCTCTTTGAATCTTTCTGCTGCGTCTGTAAGGGCTAAATACAAACACTTTCTTGTTTTCTTTTCAACAAAGAAATGTCAGTCAGTGAATACAGACTTGTTTACACTGAGAAATTTACCAGATTTGTACACTGCATCAGCCCCCTTGGCCATTTTCTCGATGTTGTGTGTGTCGCCCTCCATGTACGGGAAAACCCGCGCCTGATAGGTCCACACAAAGTCTTTGGAGCCGAAGAACTGCACAGGGAACTCTCCAACGTCATGCTTCATCCTCATTATGTTATTTGGGACATCTTTTGTGAGGCAGACTTCAGCAGGCCACCACCTAAGTGAGGTTTAAAATGAAGTTATGATATCAAATAATTCAATATAAAAAGGTCTGAAGCTCTTGTAAGACCACTGTGTAATAGGTCGGGTTTGTACCTGTAGCGTGCCCATTTGACCCACAGAATGTCCTTAATCCGGGGCCTTTTTCCAGCTTTGCAATCGTTGCAGAACCAGCTCCCCTGAGGCATCTCGATATTCAAACACTCTTGATGGAAAGCAGCAGGACAAGACTCACAGCACAGAAGACTGCCTCCTACAAAATTACAACCAGAGCATTCAAATTCAAAGAGTACAACCTCGTGCTTTTTCAACAGATAAAAAGCTATGTATAAAGGTTAGACACTGCATGTGCATACTTTATTTTTTTAAATGTTACCTTTGAAGGTCATTGAGCATTGCATTTTTCTCCCATTCTCCTAACATCTCAATTTAACGTAGCACTTACAGTAACAGCCACAAACTTGTAATACATTTAAGTATTTACACTGTATTCATTGATCGTAG
The DNA here is from genome assembly GCA_900303255.1 of Lesueurigobius sanzi. Lineage (NCBI taxonomy): Eukaryota > Metazoa > Chordata > Actinopteri > Gobiiformes > Gobiidae > Lesueurigobius > Lesueurigobius sanzi. Next base: position 102,234 of record OMNZ01071692.1, on the reverse strand, counting down.
TAATGTACTGAAAGTAAGTAGAATGCCTTCGTCGTGCAGTGTCTGGCCTTCGTGAAAAGCTTTCAAAACTCAGACCTTCAGAGCAGACGAAGCACCAGCTCACGTTGATGTGCTCATGGTTCTTGCAGCCTTTGCGAGGGACGAAGTGGTTCGGACAGAGAAGGCTGTTGTTTGCCAGCATCGTGCTTCCTGCGGCTACACAGTTATCGTTGGCGTGATAGGCCACAGGACAGCGGACGCATTTCAGTAATCGCCCTGGACAAAAAAGATATGACGGTGAATCCCATGTATTACAGGAAACAGTGTCTGTGATTATTAGCTTAGATTAGCATTAGCATTTGACTGAAATTACTTATGGACTACAAGAATCACATGTATGTCACAACCCATTTGGAGACGTCTAAACTATTAGCAGGTTACTAAAACCCAATTTGTGACATGCTAAACCCCAATTTCTGAATTAGCTTGGCTGCCATGGTTTCCAGTTGCATTCGGCAGTTAGAACAGCGGACAGTGGGACAAATTCTTGTTTCAGCTGCTTGGTTTTGCATTAAAGCGCAGCTAATAACGTGAACAGCAGTAAAGAAAAGTAATATACAGCACAGAAACTGACCTCACATTAGAGCATTGATGGTGAGGTAAGTTTTTGTGCTGTATATTCCTTTACTTTTTCTACTATTCACATTATTAGCAGCACTTTAAGGCAAAACTAAGCAGCTGTAAAGAATTCGTCCCACCGTCCACTGTTCTAACTGCCGAATGCAACTGGAAACCATGGCAACCATTGACATTGTAGCCACAATTACATAATAAGTACATCATTATTTCCTAACTGTATATAACTGCATATAATCATAATAAAGTAAACAGCGAGTTGATTTCAGGATCTTGCAGTTTACTTTGAAAGGCTCATCAACACAAGTTTAAAAAGTAAGTGTCACTTTTGAATAGCACTTTGTAAACATTACGAGCTGATGAGATAAACAGTATCCACCTTTGGAGTTGCAGAGGTTGAGGGGGTTGGCAATGTGGCAGGAGAGGCAGACATGAAGAGCACAGCGGATGCCTTTGTTGTTTGGCTGAGTGGCGGAAAAGGCCATAATACAGTCTGTGTGGTAGAACTTTCCACACAGCGGTATCATGCACCGCTTTACTCCGTCCCCAGACTCTTTGCATACAAAACACGTGTGGGCCCCTGAACAGAGACAATTATGTCATTTATTACCAAACAACTAATTCACTCTCGAGGTTGTTATAAATGATCTACTACAGTCTGCCCACCTGTTTTGCATTCAGCGCACATGAATTTCTCCTTTGGTGCTGATGACAGTCCAATACACTGGAGATGAAATGCTCCGTAACAGTGGCCGTCACAGTTCAGCAGGTCACCAGGCTCCTCACAGATCTGCAAAAAACATGCATCCATTTAGAAATATACAGTAGTTCTGTGATTACTTAAAATAGTAGAAGCCAAAGCATGCTTACCTGGCAAACGTTTTCTTTTAAAGCAGCACCTCCAACTTTCCCTTTAATGTCCACCTGAGAGGATGGGCTGTCGTTCACCTGTTAAAAAACAATAAACACACGAAAACATGAATGGCCAGTAAATATTTGCAGGATCTATCCTGGACAAAACATCAACCAACCTCATCTTTGGGAGTTAGTGATCCATTGATAGTGATTCCCTCTTCAGTGCTGGCTGCCTGGGTCTCTGTTTTTGGCTTGACAAGCTTTGATCTGCGCGGGCTGGCAGCTCGCTCCTGTACAGTGACCGGCTTCTCTTCAGGGGGTGTTGTTTTCACAGTTCTTACCTACATAAGCAATTAGTAATTGATATGTGGCCAAAGTAGTAGCATTTAGTTTTTAAATTGTATGTATTTGTAAAATAAAAATGGTATCAGTTTAGTTAATAACCATTATACAGCATTGAAATCTTAATGCCATTTGGTTAAATCTTTTGGCTTGATAACAAAATTCTTGTTTACCTCTCTGTTTTTTTCTGTCTTTTTCACCTCTGGGATGGCTTGGCTGAGTTTCTTCTGCTTCTAAAGAAAAGACAGGCAAACTTAATGCATGTTTTGTGTAAAATATTTCAAATTGCCTTTGTCTTAACTTACCAGTTTCTGCGTTGGAGCAACAGACACCTCCTCTATGGTACATTCAAGAACCTGGTGTGAGGCTTTCCTAGGCCTCTTTCTTTGTGATATTGCAGACCCTGTGTCAAAGCATCAGTAAATATATCGAAGGCCAACATACAGTATATAACAATGATTTTCTGCTTATGAGCACATTACCAGAATCAAGAGGTAGATTGGCTTCAGCTGTATCCAGTGAGGGCTGTGTTATAACTGAAGATGCACACAGTGTTTCGGGAGTGTCCTGCTGAAGTGGCGGTGTATCTTCACCGACTCGAGCCTCAGTGGTGGCCCCAGGAGCAGCAGGCGACATGGAGACTGACACATCTGCCTCCGGTGCAGTGTTGACGTCTGAGCTCTAAAACAAGAATTTCAGTATTAGTATTGAAATACAGACAACAACAAATACAGGAAGTTTACAGTCCTTTTGTGATTATTTATATTTTCACAGGTAGATGTACATGATCAAATAGAAATAATGTACAGAAAGGAACAACCTCTATATTAGACTGTGTATAGAATTTGTTCATGAATAACAAAAAAACTGTTTCTGTATTAAACTGCAACATACTAACATGTGGATAAGGATAAGCTACAATTAGTACCTCTGGTAAGTTCCTTTTAGATTTCTTTTGCACTGTAAATATTCGCTCATACTCTTCAGAGGACGCCATGAGCCTTTTAGTTGGTTTTCTAGGGCGTCTGTATGACTGACCTGTAAAAATATACAACATCAGCTATCTTCGTCATCATTCTGTTTTATCCACAGTGACTTTATCAGCTTACCAGACAAGCCTTTGTCTGAGAGATCATGATCTATGACACCAGTGCCCTCCAGTTCAAGGTCGGTATGTGATCCATTAACTTTAAGCTTTGCCGAATCTTCCTCACTGCTCCCATTTGGCTTTTCATCTTCTAACACTGGTTTAGTCGGGACAGAAGTGGTTTTGCACGAAGCAGCAGACGTCTCCTCTCCCAAACTTGCTGACCTCCCGGCTAAATATTTTGCGTAAGCCAAGTTTGTAAGATCTGCCGAGAGGCGAGGTAAACTGACTTTCAACTTGGCAGGTAGCCTTTGCTTTCTACGCTGCTTCTCTGGGCTGTCTGAGTGAATGGGAACCTCTTCACTTTTAGCTGTGCCACTATGTACCGTACTTTTTGATTTATCTGATGGAGATTGCTCCTTTTCCAACTTGACATCAGTAGCATTTTGCAAATGACTTTCACAGGGACTCTTTGTAGGAGATGTAGCAGTGGTTGAAGGTACAAACATGGGTTCCTCTTTGATCAGGCCTGGGGAAGGTGGGAGGGTTAGCGGATTCCCCTCTTTTTCCCTGGTGTCGTGCATGTCTTTAAGAAGCATCAAAAACGTACTGAATTGATAATTGGGTTCGGTTTGAAACGCATTCACATCTGTGTCCTTTTCTTCCTCCTTCACAAGAGACTGGAACTTTAGCTCTTTGACGTTTTGAAGTGCATCTCTGGGTGAGAGCGGAGGAGACGTTGGTATCTCCGGGGCAATGTTTTCAGTCTTAATTGTGACATTAGGCATCAGTTCATTAGTGCAATTGTCAGTCTTTGTTTCCTTACATCGCCCATTCTGAATTTTTTTCTTGTCCGGCTTTCTCGACCGCCTTTTTACTGGGCTTGGAGTGTTGGAAGATGATGATTTCCCCGAAGACTCTCGGTTATGAGACATTTCATTCATGATTGAGGCATCAGTAGTTGACTTGACAGGGCAGGGCTCAGTGTGGACTTCCGATGAGGTGAGTTTGGTTGACAGTGCATCAAAATCTGTATCTCCCTCTGCCTTCAACGCCTTTGTCATCAAGCGGCTACTCGCTGGAAAACTGGAGTGTTTCGGCAGAGACGTTTTTCTCAAGCTGCCAGGTTTCTGTTCAGGCTGTGATGCTGGCAGTGCACTTGAAGTATTTGAGCAATCAGTAGGATTTGTTGTGGTCTTTGTTGCTAAATCAGGCTTGTTGACAACAGAGGGCTCTAAATTATGCTCTGGGGAGATCTCTGTGCGCTTAGGACGGTGCAGCATGGGGACAGAATCCAGGTCAGCATACGGGGAGTCCTTGGGCTCATCTTCCAGTGCGTACGTTGTTGAAAAATGCTGGTCCTTTGAACCACCAACAATGTGGCCAAAAATGTCTGACAAGCGCTTTTTCTTCTTTTTAAACACATTATTTTTCCTTCCATTCTGTAAAGGATGTTTATTGTGATGCTTTTTGTTTTCAATATAGTCCACATTGCTGGGGGAGGGTATTTGATCCTGAGTTAGACGCTGCTCCACTGATTGTAGTCCCGGGCTGGGCGGCAGGATTTGGCCATTCGGGGATGTTGGGAGGACACTTTCGTTAATGTGGTCTTCACCGTGATGCAGTTCCTCAGCCTTAGACACACTGGTTTCCCAAGCACTCTGGAAACTTTTAGGTATCTGCAAGGCCCAAACACAACAAAATTCAATTCTGTTGTAAATTCAGCAAATGTTCATATATATTCACCTTATATTTGTAGTCTTTCTCTTTTCGCTTCCCTCTTCTTTTTAGTACCAGGGAGTCTTCAAGCTGATGACCATTTTCAAAAGGGATAACAACACTCTCTGGAATCCAAGCAGACTCAACAACTTCTCCAATTGTCTGGAGGAAATACATTCGACAAGAACGGGCAGTGGGAACTGGAAAAGAGGTTTTTAAAGGACAAAACGATTAAAAATATTTGTTACGCTTAATAATACAGTTGTTATACAAAGTCACTGGTTCACATTCACACAGTATGTACACACATGTAATATTGCAAGCATTAAAATAATTTAAGAATCAGACATACCCTTCATCTTGGTGTAGACTCCTTGGACCGGATGACAGATGATTTGGCAGGGCCACCAGGGCCTCTTGTTGAACTTGGCCCATACCACATCACCCTCCGACAATTCGATCATAGGGAATAGCTCTTTAAGGGGACTAATGGGCTGATGGAAGGATTTGATTTCAAGTTATCATCATAAGTATTACATATATCAATATTACGTAAAATACAAGAATACATTTTTCTGCAGAAAAAAATAACAGACTGAGTATTTTAGTCAGACTTACATTTGAAATTGTTCCTGATAAAGAAAGCTGGCTGTCATCAAGTAAAGGAGAGCTCACTTCTTCACTCCCAGACTGTTTCAACTCACTCCATCCATCTCTCATAATGATTTCTGGCAATGCACTGGGGCTTAGTGTGGGGTTCAGTTCAGATATGGTTTTGGACATGAGGTTAAAAATAGGTTTAAATGTTCGTTTCTCAGCTCCGGAGCTGCATGTGTTTCTTGTGTCACTGACAGGAGAATCCTCTGACAACTTCGGAGAGAAACTAAAAGGATTGAAGTCCTCATTACTGCTGTGTTCTCCCATCTCGTCTTCCTTAAAGTCACTGCAGTCAAAGAGCGTAGACCCAAAGTGCAGGCATCCATTGGAGATGGGAGAGCAGCGCTCCAGGCTATGGGGACTGTCAGAGAAGCCATTTCTCCGTACTTCTGGTAGGCTCTCAAAAGGTTCGAGATCATGGATGTCTGGAGACGGAGGTAGCTGGACTGAGGGGGCCTCAAACTCATCCTCATCACTGATAGGACTGGCACAGTGTAACTGGTTTCTGTGTTGCAAGTCTGACCTGTTGACCACAGTGTTCAGGTCCGGCAGCCTCAGAGGGCTGTAGCAGTGTGAGCCATTAAACTGGTTGAAGCCCAGTACAGATGACTGCTTGAGGTTTGAAGAGGCCAGTTGCCCTGACTGCTGGTCAGACCCACGCTTCACAGTGCTGCACTGGTTGCCATAGGACGTGCTCATTAGGCCATTATGGGGCCTCAGTTCAGGCTGGCCTGGGCCAAACACTGAGCCTGACCTAAGAGCCGGTCTGTAAGATTGATTCATGTTGTCATGTTTCTGTCCTGTTCAAGAGAAGAAAGAGGTACATTAGATCATAAAAGTATACATTCAGGTTTATTCAGTAGCTAAATTATTGAAAGACATTAATAGCTATATAATATCTGGTAGAATACACAATGTGGCTACGACAAACTGATTATATCCTGTCAATGTTTTACAGATGTAACATAAAAACACCGGGCGCATTACGCACATCACACACAGATACGCAGACATTGTGTGGCCTTCCTTATTGAGGCCAGTTGGCTCAAGACAAAACAGTGCCGGTGTCCCTGGATTGGACACATTTCATTGAGAAACTGTCAGGAGTATTTCCTCTTTGTTTTGTGATTGTGGGTCGTGGCGATGACTACTACACAAACCAGTGGAGCCGGGGCTTTAGTAGAGGAGGTGACACTGAGCCATCACAGCAACATTGAGAGGCTTACACAAACAAGCTACAGCCACACACCGACATAGGAAGCTACTGTTAACTCACAAAAGGTTTACCCAGCATAAACACTTGGAAAAACGATAAACTTACCATTGTGCTCCGGCCACTGTGAACCCAGCCGCAGCTTTCTATTAGGCCTGCTACTGCACAAAGCGAGTGTTTTTCTCGATTTGTGAAAGCCGATATACAATCCCAGTTGCAGCAGCACTAGTAGGCCAAGGCACTGCTCTCATTCTCTACACTTCGCCTCATCAGCGGCGGCCCTCTGAAAAACTGTCACCTTAAATACCAAATAAGCAGTAAAAAATCCATTCTGCTGTGATATCAACCAGCGACAAAATGCAGTGTACAAACCCGTTCTCCTTACAGTCTAGCAGCTTATTTACTTCATTATTTTTGCTTGCTATCGAGGTGCCCCCGGTTATGTTAAAACAAGCCCAGGCTGACTGTGTTGGTGAGCTGCAACCAATCGGCACGGCTACCCAACCCCCCGTCTGCAGAGGGCCGTGACACTCACCCGCCTCTCACGCGCACACGCACGCGGATGAGCACGTATGCAAACACATAATGCGCCTTCATGCAAGGACAGGCACGTCCAGGTGAAGTTTCTAATCACCACTGTTGTAATAATAGCTACACCACATAGGTTATCGCGTGAATGAGTGAGTCTTTGTGTTATGGCACTTTCAAATATCATTCTGTCAACGTGTTTAAAGGCCTGATTCGCACTGAAACGCCAGATATGATGACACAAAGCGCGTGGAGACAGAATGAGTGAGAGGCGCACGGTCTTTTCGGCCTAAACCCCGTGCGCCATATTGTCTCCTCTGCTTTGACGCACGATCCACTCAGGCCACACAGTGCGCAACGAAGGGGCCACGCTTCGTTGTTGAATTGTGTGACAATCTCAGTCGTTATGGAAAGAATACTGACTATCAGCCTAAATACAGTCTTGCTCTAGGCTACATGAGCTCTACTTGCGCGTACGGGATGGATTTAGCGTGCTCAAACAATGGCTCGAGTCGACGTGGGCCAGTTGGAAATGGCCTTCACAAAGAATCAAACTACTCGCTCAAGAGAGGGAAGAAATAGTTGAAACTGTACTATTTAATAGGCTAAATATCGCACCGGGCCTCTATGATTCACTATTGTCTTAGATGGACAAGTCAAAACATCCTTATTTTTGAGGGCACAATTCATTGACATCATCATACCATTACCAAAATGACATTGGGGCGTTTGCTTATGAAAATGATATTAACAGTCCAAAGAAAGAGGGAAGACTACTTTACTAATATCGCTTTGCTATGTCATGGTGCACAAAGCCCTCTAGTGGCCATAGACAGTATTACGCCATGCATCTTTCACCCTATATCCCCAGGTATAACAACACATTGAAACAAATGCGGGTGGCATTACACTAGATTGTCCACATGGATATGTACAAAGTACTAATTTCAAAAGGCGTAAAGAAACTTTAATTGTATACATATAAAATGTAGCCAAACCCGCACCCTAAAATTGAACATTCTCCAATTACATGACTATAACCATGTAATATGAGGTGAACTCATAACAGCCCAATTGGCTATGTTATGAGAGAAACTGGACACAAAGTGCTCAGGAAGTCTGTATTACAATGGTAGTTTTTTGGGAAAGGTGCTCTTTGACGTTTGGGGAACAGATACTCAAGAGAAAAAAACAAAACAAATACCCATAAGGAGGCTACACAGACCCTCTGTCCTGGGCTGCCCACTGGACTCTGAGGAGGTGGTCTTCAGCAGACGGAGACACCCTCAGTGCAAGGAGCGCTACCTCAGGTCAGTGTAAATCTTACTATACTAGTTATGTTCAATGTCAATATTTTTTTTTATCACAACCACATTCACTATGACGCAATGTATTTTCTTTGCACTACCAACTCCAATACTGTACATGTTTTGTAAAATTTGGATTTATATTTTTGCTCAATTTTATGTTTATTGAACACAAGATACCTTTATTCTATAATCATCATTTGTATGCACATTTATCTTCTTTGATTTCACATTTCTAAATATCTGCACCAACTTTGTGTTCGTAAGAGCTGCTCTAACAATTGAATTTCTCCATTGAGATCAAAACAAATCGTATCAATATTACAAATTTGTACACTTGGTAAACTTGTCTATAAGCTTGATGAAGAACAAACCATATTTTCTGTATCATTTATTAACATCCATATTTTCTAATTACAGATACTTTATACTTATGGAACAATGCTTGGTAAAACAGGTAGCAATAAGCAACCCCCAGTGGCCACCATTAATCTTCAATACACAAAGAAATTATGTTTCCCGGATGAGTTTTGTCAACTTCTGAATCTTTGTCTTGGTTGACATATCCACATACTTGTCCCCAATGCTGACAATCATGCCACCAAGGATTGTAGAATCAGACTGAAAAAAGTTGAAAAAAGGTAAAAAGTACTTAGAGATTTTCAAGAGGGTTTTGCAACATAATATGAATAATAGTTAAATCACCTTTGTTTCTAGCTTGATGGTTTCACCTTTCTTAAGAAAACCTTTTAGAGCAACTTTCAGTTCAGTGAGACTTGCTTCATCCAAGGGCTGCAACACAAATTGACAAAACCTCAGTTGTGCATGATCAAGTTTCGGTAACCAGTTTAGAAATACAAGCCTCATTTAATTTGTACCTGAGCAGTTGTGACGGAGCAGAGTACTTCTCCACGGTGTGCACTCATCATTTTTCCAAAAGCAGAGATTACATCACCGGTCAGAGTCAGGCGACCATTGTCAGCCAAAACATCTAACAATACAAAAAGGGACACAAGTTGTCAAATCTAATGATGTGAAAGTACCATTCGTTTGAATTGCTTATAATTTAAGAAAATATGAGTTAACAGAGAAAGTAACCTTGCATTAATATTTGCATAGCCAAAAATGTTACTGTGCTATATAGCCCAAGACTTCTAGCCTACTTTTATAGGTCTGCTTCCCAAAGTTCCATACTGTCAACAATAACCCAACAGCAGGGTCAAGGACAACTTACTGATGAGATTCAGTGTGATCGCTGACGCATTTGCCTTGGTCAGTGCGTCGGTAAAGGTCTTCTGTTTGATGCTGCGCTTAACATGAGGGTTCATGACAATGCTTGAAATTGTTGGGTCCTTGATCAGGGTCTACAACAAAAAGTAAATGTTAGTTAGCTAGTTTTAGATTGGCCTTAAGAAGCTATTGATAACAAAGTAACCTGGATAATTTGATGAGCTATTATAAGCACATGCACAAGTGCTTTCTTTTGTATAATAATTACTTACATGAACATTCCCGAGCTCTTGCTCCACTTGGTCCAGTTTGTTCTGCTTGCTAGCAGCTGAGAACAGAGCTGTGGCATAGCGGCCCTCAACTCCATAGACTTGAATGGGTGGCTACACAACAGGAGAAGACATTGGATAAGACTTTTGTTGTCATCAATTTAAGTATAATAATGACATTAAAACAACTACCTTGATCAGTTTCGCAGCTGGTCTGACCACAGATGTGCTGAGCTGGCGAACCTGCAGAAGAAAATAAAAAAGTCACACAATGTTCTGCAAAAGGATGAAGAGCTAATCGGAGAGCTAACGCATTAGCTGTCATTCAATTGACTCGTGTATTTTATTGAGCTCATCAAATTATTGCTTTCACTCACGAAACCACTCAGCCAATAAAACATTCTACAATTCGCGTGACATGTAAAATCTATACAAAACACAGAACAAACGATAATGATTAAATGTCAAACCTGCTGTCCGAGCATGAGCGCTGCCATTTTCTCCTACAGCCGACCGACAGGAACTGGCGCATGCGCAATAGCCGCAACGACCTTAACCAATGAGGAACGAGGTCTTTTATAGAAACAAAATAACAAAACAGTGTCTACTTTGTGTTTGATGCCTGTAATGACTTGCTATCGCCAAGGTCGCGATGTCGTGTGCCGTAAACTTTAAAAGCAGTTGAAAGAAATGAAAAAAAGGCCAAATTTCACAGAAAACGTCCAATAGGCCAGGCCAATTTGATAATATACTGCAAGAAGAGTAGGTACATTCGTACGTATTTTTTTGCCTGTATTCCAACGTTATAACATATTGATAAGGCAAAACATCACAGGGCGCGTGTGTGATGTGACGCAGTCTTTTTGTGGCGCACATACGCAGAGCCTACACACAGCTGACCGTGGGGAAGAGCGCTCCTGGATAGTCGCCGCTCTACAGTATTTATTTATTCCTGCTAGTCGTCGTTTCAGGCATGGACGACAAGACATTTAACAAGGAATTGGATGCCTGGATTGAACAACTGAATGAGTGCAGACAGCTTACTGAGAATCAGGTCAAAGTTCTCTGCGAAAAGGTAGGTTTGGGTAGATGCAGCCTCCAATCTGTAATTGCCATCTTTAACGATCATTCAGAATTAATTCGTAAGAATAACGCCATGTAATTCACATGTGGCCTTATTTAGGATAGCATTAAATACAGAGCCATACAACCCACTGCTAACGGTCTCTCCAGAAGATGAAGCCTGCAAATGGGGGTTCATATATGCTACGCCCACTCTGACTCCAGGAACAAGCTGTGTAGCCAACATGTTGAACCATATTCAATTTTTTATTATGCAGCCCATACTGTAGTTGACACAGTTGTAACAGCCAGAGGCAGCCACACAGTGCAGATTAACCAGGCGCCACGCTAACTGTCAAGTCATTGTTTCCCTTCTCAGGCAAAAGAAATCCTCACACAGGAGTCCAATGTGCAGGAGGTGAGATGCCCAGTGACGGTGTGTGGCGATGTCCATGGCCAGTTTCATGACCTTATGGAGCTGTTTAAGATTGGAGGCAAATCACCTGATACTAACTACCTCTTCATGGGAGACTATGTTGATCGAGGCTATTATTCTGTGGAAACTGTTACACTCTTGGTTTCTCTTAAGGTACAATTATTCGATTTCTATAGCTATATTTCATCTTCCTTTCTAAAATGAGTATAGATGTTTGCAAGTTGACAACAATGTTCATTAAAAAATATATATACCCTGTATATTTTTAGGTACGGTTTCAAGAAAGGATCACTATTCTTAGAGGAAACCATGAAAGCCGGCAGATCACACAAGTATATGGATTTTATGATGAATGCTTAAGGAAGTATGGAAATGCGAATGTTTGGAAATATTTCACTGACCTATTTGACTATTTGCCGCTTACTGCACTGGTAGACAACCAGGTGAGCTATACAATAAACAGTTACTTTGACCCTCTTGGGCTTGTGAACTAACAATGTCTTCTATTTTTTTGTTTTATGTTTCTTTAAGATTTTCTGCCTACATGGAGGTCTATCTCCCTCCATAGACACACTCGATCACATCAGAGCTCTGGATCGCCTTCAGGAGGTCCCACATGAGGTACACAGTTTATGCCCATAAATTATAAATTATAATTAGTATTCTCTCTTTTACATTCTTCCTGCAAAGTTCTATACCAATTCAATAACTTATAGTTACTAAATTGGAGGTGTATAGGTTCTAGAGGTAAAGGAAGCCACCTGATTCACTGCATCCTTAGCATTTCCAAAAACATCAAAGTTCAGTGGAAGAATCCCATACCATCAATAAAAATCCATGGAGACAAACAATGCAGTTAAAAACTCTTTAGTGAGTACTTCATGGACAATACAAGGGACTACAGTGAAAGGGCGACAGAGGTAAAAAAACAAAAAAACAAACAAAAAACAACAACAACAGAAAAGACTCCATTCTGTGTACAGTAGACATTATAGAGCCAATATACAGAGCCTCAAGCAAAATAACCAAAATATTTGGTATATAACCAAATGCCAAAAAAATGTTATGATTAACATTGCTCTATCAATCTATCAAATCATCTATCTATTTGTAATAATAAACCACAAATCAGAAATGAAACAAAAATAAGAATGGCATAATAAGAAGTAATGCCAAAAGACAAACATGTATTTAGGATCCTGCAGCAGGGTGTGCAGCATGAGCTTTATCTGGTTTAAAAAGATGTCTCAGTCTGGGTTGTTATTACTTCTCTCTGTAAATGTCGACAAGCCATACCTCATTTGAAAACTCAGAAACTAATGGGGACCACTGACACAAAATTGGACTTGTTGACAGGGATTTTGAAGCATTTAGGACAGAGAGAGTCTTTGTAGGTTTACTGCATACATATCTGGCAACTCAAAGCATTAAGCTCATTCAACTTGAGAACCAACATTAAAAAAGCAACATTTACATAATGTAAAATCATATGTTTTAGTTTGTGTTTGTTTTATAATTGTGAACAGATCAAAATGACAGTTGTTATCACTTGATTTGAACACATTTACCTGTTATATCTGGGGACAGATAGATCATGTTGTGAAATGTTTTGGGAAAACTTAACTTATTTTACCATGCCAAGATTTAGCTAGCAATAACTTAAAGAAAATGAAAACCATGGTGGTGGAAGAAATCAGGTAGAACAGGACCTACTGTTCCTCAAAGCAGTGTCACAAGGCCACCAGAGTGCTTGGACGAGATGGGACACCAGGACAGGAACATCAGTTGGACAGTCTGGAAACTCCCACAGGCTCGCCAAAGCCTCCTACTGAGGGCAGCATATGACACGCTCCCATGTCCACGGAACCTTGCCCTTTGGTTCGCAGCAGAGAACAGGTGTCCGTTGTGTGGAAGCGTTAGTGCCGGCCTTCAACACATTCTATCAGGGTGCAAGGTGGCACTGTCCCAAGGTCCCTATAGTTGGAGACACAACCAAGTCCTATGGAAGCTGGCGGAGCTACTGGAGGCCTGCAGAGTACCGGCAAACAACACCAGGAGAACCCAGACACCGCACATCCAGTTTGTGAAAGCACTAGTGCAAGCCACCGGAACACATGAGGGTGGATCTGAGCAAACAGTTGAGTCTTCCCACCGGAGATCACACAGACAACACTCAAGCCTGTTGCAGTGTTGTGGTCGAGACCAGTGCTTAATTTGTAAATCCAGATTTTCAGGAACACTTGTGTACTGGGTGGATTTTATGGGGGAACAGCCCAAAATAATTGCATATTTAAAAGTTGTTGGAGTATTTTATTTCCCGGATCCAATAAAGCTCAAAATTCCGATTTCCCGGAATGCGTTCCCCCAAAAGCCGGATCAAATTAAAAGCACTGGTCGAGACAGAAAAAAGGGTGCTCATCATAGAATTAACTGTCCCAGTGGCGGGGAGACGTCCCTATTCAGCCACTGCCCCCCCCCCACTGAGACATGTACAGGGGTGAAACATCAGTGCACGGTGGCACCAGCTGAAGACCCTGTAACTGATCTGAAAGGCACCATTGGAGGTGTGTCAAGCAAATCACATAGCAGGAATAACACCACCTGTATACCTTAAGTGTAGGTTCTCAGTCATATAGGAGTT
>OMNZ01071692.1:65510-87709 GCA_900303255.1 Lesueurigobius sanzi | reverse complement strand
ACCAGCTGAAGACCCTGTAACTGATCTGAAAGGCACCATTGGAGGTGTGTCAAGCAAATCACATAGCAGGAATAACACCACCTGTATACCTTAAGTGTAGGTTCTCAGTCATATAGGAGTTGCTTAATTAATTACAATTAGTATTCTCACATGTATCCACCGCACTGTTTCCTGACCTAATGTTTTAATTTCTTCTCAAATCTCTTGGTATTTCAGGGACCCATGTGTGACTTGTTATGGTCAGACCCTGATGATCGTGGGGGGTGGGGCATATCACCACGAGGTGCTGGCTACACCTTTGGACAGGACATCTCTGAGACTTTTAACCATGCTAATGGACTGACATTGGTCTCTAGAGCCCACCAGCTGGTGATGGAGGTAATGTTAATGGGATTTTTCTACATCTGTCTCATTCAGAGTCCTCTAAAGGCCACTTGTCATATTGTTCTGACAGGGTTATAACTGGTGCCATGACCGTAATGTAGTAACAATCTTCAGCGCACCCAACTATTGTTACCGTTGTGGGAACCAGGCTGCAATCATGGAACTTGATGACACACTAAAATACTCCTTGTATGCATTTTATAAGCTTCTGCATAATCAGTATTTCATTTTTCTATTTAAGGGTTAAGGAGACTAACCCAAAGTGTTTTTCCCATTTGTTCAGTCTACAGTTTGACCCAGCACCACGCAGAGGAGAGCCCCATGTCACACGACGGACGCCTGATTATTTCCTGTAAGAAGTGGAGAGTTTGGTCAGAGAAGTCACAATGCTTTGAAAAAAGCAGCATCTATACTCCCATGGACGAGTGCATTTGTGCCATAATTAAGGAGTAAAAATTAATTCTGTGTTAATCTCTATCCTGCTAACTTCTCTTCTCTGTGCATGATGTTTTTGATGCAACAATTAACTATTTTGAAGAAAAAAACATTAGAAATCCTGCTGGTTTGTCAGGAAAAGTGATTTATGTAACAATTTTTTGTTACTGAAAAGAAGGGTGTTTCCATATACACTGTATATTGTGCATTTTTATTGTGGCATGAGTCTGCTCAAAGCACTATCTTAAACAGTCACTTTATTTATTTTTGGAAGGAGGTGGGCATCTGAGGGATACAGATTATAGCGGTGTAATAAGTACAAAAATGGCCTATTTAATTTGTCTTAATGTTTCCTGAACGTTTACATTTCAGTACAATCTTATAGTATTGTGGAAACATTGAATATGCTACATTATTACTATTTAAACAATGTATTTGTTTTAAATGTTTTGACACAAAATTATTTTATAGATATCTTTTTTTGCCCACATGTATTTTTGCTTTTGTTTCCTATGTTTTGCATAGCCTGAAAATATTTATAGTCGCTCACTTATGTCCATTTATTGAATAAACGCGCGAAGAAATCGAAAGAAAGTTTCGCCAATTAAATCATAAATGGTTTATTGCCTCAGTCCGTATCAATAGAGGGAAATGTAAGCTTACGGGCGGATGCAACGCTCAGCCGCTGATCAAATAAAACCAAGGCCATGTTTCACTGTACGCTTCGTCATTATTTCTACCTATTATTCTTGGGATAGAGCTGTCGGCATATTTTAGTTCCTGGTTGCCATAGTCCTGGGCTATATTCATGCGAAATGGGTCTATTATGCAAAAAGCTCCAATACCTTTGTTGGGCAAGGCATTTATTGTGACAGTGGACGTCCGGTTAGTGGGTCGCTCCTCCGCTGGCTGAGGAGTGCTGCTGCTGCTGCTGCTGCTGCTGCTGCTGCTTGTCCAGGTCAAATTAGCTGCTGCAGCGTTTCAGGGAAGCCTCACGCGGACGACAGGAGCTCTTAGTGCAGTAAGTAACCCTAAAAAGGTGACCCCGTTGTGCCAATATCGGTCAAATGATGCGTGCGATTTCAGTTTGTGTTGCGTAAATGGCAATATTTGTTTTTTTTTTTTTTTTCCCCTTGCACTGGGAGAGAGGCGCACACTGGGTCGCCGCCGCTGGATGTGTGGATGTGGCAGGCTGATACTAGTTGAATCTGGGCGCACAACTGGATATTTGTAAGACAGGACTAACGCCGGGGTTTACTGTTCCGCTTTAAGGAGAAAGGCGTGTTAATTTAACTGTTAAGTGCTGCGCGTGCATGACTTTTCTTTGCAACAACTGTATCTGTGCGCTCCTTTATGCAACACTAGACAGGTCCAGCTGTAACTGGTCTGTCGGCTTGTACAGTTATCCATTTGACAGCACGTTTCTAGTCGACCTCCGAACATGTATCAACCAAAAAAGACTAAATGTCCCCGCGGTAATGAATGAGCCTTATCATTAATTGCAGTTGTTGTGATTCGCAGGTTAATATATAGCCACGCAGGCCGTCTTTGATTGGCTGAGAGCAAGGGCAGAAGCGTTTGAGGGGTTTCTGGATCAAAGGCCATGTCAAGTCCAAAGTTCATCCTCTATTAATAATATCACAATCATCAGACTAATGTACAGCCTTATCAATAGTTTTTACATGAGAATGAGGCAGATGCAACCGAACTTAGTCTAAACCCTCACTGCAAAAGCAGAAAGTCATGTTTTCATCTCGTGAGGACCCCATGCAGTTTAATTGGATTTAAAGGGACCGCATGCTTTTTTTAATTTACAGACTTGGTCCTTGTCAAACCAGGAATGGCTATGGCATTCACAAAAGAAATACATGAAAGCAATGGGTTGCTCAATTAATTGCAAAAAATAGAATTGCTAATCGAATGGTTGGGAAATTCCAAAGTTGGTAATTATTTAGACAGTATAATGTACAAAAAACAGTGTACCTGTCTCTATGGGATCTTATTACATTGCGGCGTGTGTAATTAATACATTACGTATGACTCTAGAGAGACATAGCCTACATACTGTATGTAATTTATCTTTTAACTGCTTTTAAATTCTTCTATTGTTTTAGCAGTTTCTATTCAGAATCAGAATATAATTTACTGCCATTGTCAATGAAGGTTTCACAGACTAGGAATTCTCTTCGGTGTACTCATGCAAAATTGAAACATAAACTTGTAATAATCTTAATTTCAATCCTCTCCGCACCTGGACATTTTTTCATTTTTTTTTTACCAAACTAATCACTATACAAAAATGTAATACTGCAAATGTCCACATGACTTGATTTGGTTTTGACTTGGCCAGTCTCACTGCTGAGGTTAGGTCTAGGCTCTGGAGTTCTGTGTAGAGGTCTGTGTGATTGTAGACATTTGTTACAATATGCTCAATTTCCGACTGTATGAAGGCTCATTGTTGAGTGAAATCATTTGAGCATTTGCTTTTTCCCCCAGGCCTGTCACTGCCAAGAGCCTGCTTTCAGCTACAGTTTGGGGGTTGGTGTGTGACTATAATAGGGCTTTGCAATTTAGCGCTTCACAACCTTTGTGTCAGGTCAGCCATTACCATAGTAACATAATGCTGAATAAGCAGCAGCATGGGGCTCCTGCATTTGTTTTTCACAAGAGTTTCCCGACTCGGACGGAGGAGAGTTTGTGGAATGTCTCACAATTATGTTCAGTTTGTGCAGTTATTCCAAGAGATAGTTAACATTTCAAGCACAATCCCAGTTGATGTTTTGATGTCAGTGGCATCATGTGGACTGCTCAACACAAGGCAAATGTATTATAATAGCCTGTTATTTAAGATAATTAAATGGAATAACAATAACAACATTACTTATTATAAATGTGTGTAATATTTTTTTACAATGTTTATCTTAGCAAAACTACTGCCATATTCAACAAACCCAAGTATATAAAATGATGTCATATCTAGGTTGCTAGTCCCTTGCATTTGCAGAAACTGTGTATACTTATATCGCCTTCAGTAACTGCAAATATGGTTCATTGAGCATATTTGAAATCCCTGCTTTATTTTCTTCTCCTCAGATAATCATGGCTGCAGAGCTA
Organism: Lesueurigobius sanzi; assembly: GCA_900303255.1. NCBI lineage: Eukaryota > Metazoa > Chordata > Actinopteri > Gobiiformes > Gobiidae > Lesueurigobius > Lesueurigobius sanzi. Next base: position 83,776 of record OMNZ01071692.1, on the reverse strand, counting down.
TCCACGACCATCAACATCAAGGAGCCTCGGTGGGACCAAAGCACATTCATGGGTCGAGCAAAGCATTTCTTCACCGTCACTGATCCCAGAAATGTCCTTCTCACCAATGAACAACTAACTCATGCACATAATATCATCACTGACTACAGGTAACAGCAATTATGAATAATGATATTTTAATTTGTAATTTTGCTGTCTTCTGACATGCAATGATAATAAGGGGATAATAATAATAATTTAAAGATATAAAACAAAGCCACTCTGCAGACCATTCAAAGTAACTAGAGCAACTAAATTGTAGCTAAATTTTGATCAACAAACATGACAGTGATGCTAAACATGCTAATGCTAATGCCTTTCTGGCGGGTTATCAAAATAAAGCGCTGGGAAAGGGACGACCTATAATCAATGCAAAGCAGCAACATCTCCATGGAAACAAGCTGGTGATGTCCCACTCCCAGTAAACTTATGAGTCAGGTCTGAGGAGAGTGTGCTCACATTCAAGATGTATGTTCTGTGAGGTATTTTCCAGCAATAAAACACCTGTGTTAAATGATCTTTTGATATTGTGTGTGTTTATTTTTGTGCGTGAAACGTTTTAATAAAAGTGTTCAAATGTTCTCCCATTCAAAGAAAAGGTGTTGTGTCCCCTGGCCTGACAGAGGACGAACTGTGGAGGGCCAAATATATCTTTGACTCGGCGTTTCACCCCGACACCGGAGAGAAGATGATCCTGATTGGTCGCATGTCAGCACAGGTCCCAATGAACATGACGATCACTGGATGTATGATGACATTTTACAAGTAAGAACATGTCTGCAGCCGTAAATGGTGTTTGTCAGAATCAGCAATGCATGCACACACAAAAAAAAAATCGATATCCTTATTTGGTAAGCGTTTGTGTAAAAGTCTTTTATAATAATAATTTTTTATTATTGTTGTTTGTTTGTAGGACTACTCCAGCTGTTTTGTTCTGGCAGTGGATCAATCAGTCTTTCAATGCTATAGTCAACTACACTAATAGAAGTGGAGATGCTCCGATCACAGTCAAGTAAGCATTTAGCCACACTACCTCCATACTTAACACCTTTAATAATGTGTGTTGCCTGTTTATCTAATCTCACAGTCGACTTTTGTGTTTGCAGTCAGCTTGGCACAGCTTATGTCTCTGCCACTACAGGGGCAGTCGCCACAGCTCTAGGACTAAATGCACTAACCAAGGTATTAGTTGGGCTAACCTACTCAAGTCATGCTTCATGATCATAACGCATCAGCTTGAGTTGCTGCATGGTTTGGAATGTTCTGCTGTTATGTCCTTGGGCAAGACGCTTCAGCTGTCTGTCTGCCTGTGTATAGGAGAGTTGTGAGAGCAAGTGATAGAAGATACAATTGTCGCTCATTGGCTACCACATCATTTCGTTAGTCCTTTAGTCAAACCCCAGGGCAGCTGTGGCTACATTAGTAACTTACCAGCGCCATGTTTGGCCAGAATGTGGTCACGCCTGAAAACGCTGCATGGCGTGGGTGCAGAGCTAAGGAAGATCAAGTGAGTGGTTGAGGTGCCGATTCAGATCATGTACACTGCAAAAAGTAATCTACAAATAAGTCCTTGATTTGAGAAACTATCTTCAAGAAATCTGCCAGTGCGGGGTAACAGGGTTTCTGCGGGGCATTAAAAAGCATTAAAAGTCATTAAATTCATTCTGTCAAAAATGAGGCCTTAAATGTCATTAAAAAGCATTACATTGAATTCAAACTGGCATTAAATCAAAAGTTCTTGGAAAATAATGACATTGTTTTGTCTTTTACAGCAGAAGTTTGTCAAAAATACAAAAATTAGGGTCTACACTGGAGTTTTGGTAGAAATTATACACTTTCTGTAGAAAATTTCTCCGTTCTATCAAATTCTCTATTGAATATGGAAATTTATATTGAATGTGCACCGATTAGTATTAAAAAGCATTTAATTTGACTTGGTGCTACCTGTATAAACCCTGGATAAGTTGTTTACATTTAAATTAAGAAAAAATATCAAATTGCGCTCAAAATCAGATAAACATTCTGAATAATCTTGAAAAAAGAATGTTGTTGATGTCTTTTTTCTTCATTTAAGCACATAAAACTTACCCCATTGGCAGATTTCTTCAAAAATATTAGTACAAATTGACTTTCAAGAAAATTTGACCTACTTCTAGATTTCTTTTTGCAGTGTAACCGCTGCACACAAGACTTCACTTCGTTACATGAGCTAGCGCTATTCTCTATTATAGTGAAGTGTGTCAAACTGGGTGTTGGTCTGGGGCAACTGTTTCATGGTGGCTCAATGCTTTATGAAGCCTAAAATTTGTCACGAGATGGCTACTGTAGGGTTTTAAGTAGTAAAGTCTGTAAGCACAATATACTTAACTATATATCTGATTAAAGCTTATTCAAAATGTGAAAACCTTGAATATTTGACTTGCAACCATTTTCTTTTTTATGCCACAGCACATTTCACCCCTGATCGGGCGGTTTGTTCCATTTGCTGCTGTTGCTGCTGCTAACTGTATAAATATCCCATTGATGAGACAAAGGTAAACAAAAAAACATCTTGGATCAAAACCATGTGCAATAATTAAAATATGATTTGTTGTTTTTCTTTTCGCAGAGAACTGAAGCATGGTATTCCTATTACAGATGAGAACGACAATAGGTTAGGAGAATCAACAAAAGCTGCTCAGCAGGCCATATCTCAGGTAGTGGTCTCCCGAATCCTCATGGCATCGCCGGGAATGGGTACGGACAGCTTTAGCAATTCTTAACAGTTCTAAACTGTTGACGGAGAGTTGATTTTATTTTTATGTATTTGCTTAGCCATCCCTCCTTTTCTCATGAACCACTTGGAAAAGAAGGCATTCCTCAAGGTATGCAATTCACTGACCCGACGATCTTCTAGCCACGGAAAACCTTATTTTTCTAGATAGTAATAATGGGTACAATCTGAGTAGCTTTTATCAGTCACACATGTGCGCAATGAATGACTTGAGCCCACTAGGCCACTCTCGTATGCGAATTCACCACTGCTTTTGTGCCTGGTCTTTTCAGAAGTTCCCATGGATGAGTGCACCTATTCAAGTCAGCTTGGTGGGATTCTGGTGAGTTGAGAGATGGGCCACCTGATAAGCCTTCATGTTTTTAACCCTTTGATGAGACAGAAAGTGTTGGTTCGTGTTGCATTTTTGTCTGATCTTTCTGTTTCAGTTTGGTGTTTGCCACTCCTCTTTGCTGTGCACTATTTCCTCAAAAGAGGTGAGTGAAAGATCTCTGTCAGTAAAATCATGCAGAGGTTGTAGAGTTTAGTCCTGCCCATGCCATTGCATAATATGCTGAATTGTGCATTTTTGGCCCATTAACCCCTGAAAGTCTCACATTCCTGTTTTGTGGCTTTAGCTCGATGTCAGTGAGCCGCCTGGAGCCTGAGCTACAGGAGAAAATCCGGGCTAGCCATCCCGGAGTAGAGAGGGTCTACTTCAACAAAGGGCTATGAATCTGTGGCTCCTGCCCCACTACAACTGCCACAACACCTCTGCCAGACTACACCCCTCTGTCCGTTTTATTACGTGCCAAAGTTAAGTTTCTCCTCATGTACACATTTCAGATCGTTATGTGAAGCCCCGTTTTTGCAATGACGAGCTTAATTTTTTTATGTGATTGTTGAATTTATGGTAACTGATAAAAACTTGACTTTGCCAATGAATAGTATTGTCATTTAGTATGAAAATGATTTATCACCATATTTATTCTGTCAGCAGTGATTTTTTTTTTTTAAATTCAATTCAAAGGTAGCTCTAATTAAAAAAAAGAAAATGTTTTAAAGAATCAAAATAAATGTTCAATAAGCATCTTGTATCAGCGCTCTGAGGTTTAGTAAATCTTAGGGCATTTACACATGTAACTTAAGCTCATGCTGTTTCTACAGGGTCCAGCTTAAACATTAAAGGAATAGAAAAGGTGCTACAGTAAAGTTGATGTCTTTTGTATCAATGTGCTACTTACAGTGTTTGCAAAACGTCTCAGAACAAATAGCTCCTCTCAGAAGTGCTCATTCTTGTTCATGGAGTGAAAAGCATGGTCAGATGCCATCCACTCTTTCAGACACAACATGGTCTGTTATAGAGCTTGATAACTACTCGTAACCCAAACTATGTTATAAAAATCATAATCGTCACCACTATTATATGATGCAATTAATTATATTATTAAAGAAACGACAAAATGCTTTCCCAATTACTCAAATTCCCAGTTGAAATTTGATCTTAATAGAGTGTTATTATTGTTATAGAGTCATGTAAATGCAGAGGTATCAGACAAATGTAATTCATTTATTGTTTGAAAACACTTTGCATATTCTGCTCCTCATTGTGACTTTTGTCGTGTTTAATATGTTAATCTATTAACATGATCACTGTGTTGTTCAATTTTTAGATCATCAGCATTTTAGAGCCGTTTCCTTTGTGGTCCTATTGTTTTTGTGTCAGAAGTCACTGAATGTAGTTTTTATACTCTGGTTGTTTACAGTCAGTCTGAAAAAGCACAATGTTTGAACATAATTGTATGTAAATGTATTAACAACCAACTTTTAAAATCAAAAATACTGCGTGATTTTAGATGTGTTTTTAAGCACACAACATAGTATAATGTCTTTTTAACAAAACAGATCTACAGCTGCCAACGTGAAAAATAAAGTTCATTTTGCAATAACTAACATTGTTTTGGAAATGCAAAATGGATATTGTGTATTGGTCTTTGCTCTTGGCTCTACATCGCCATCTGCTGGGTGAAGCACAAATCGACATGGTCAGAAAAGCATTTATTGTCAAGGCACATCATTGTACAGATAAAAGATGATTTCACGCCATATAGATCCAGCTCAATTCAAAACAATGCACAAACATGTAATATATGCATTATAAAGAACAGATGCCTCTGATTGCCACAAAGAGATCAAGATGAACAAAGAGATGTAGTAAATAGTTCAGAGCGTGACACAACCAGAGAGAAAAGTAAAGCAACATCAAACAAGTAGCACCAGCCACAGTCCCAAGCGAACATTAGCGCGACTTCCCTGGTTTTAGACAAGCCTTGAAACCATGAGTTCTCGGTAACTTGTTTGGAAAAGTCGAGATCCAGCGGTGTCCATAAACGCTGGTCCCCTGGGATTCTGTTTATCAAGTGCATTTGAGAAAGCTGACATTTGAAAACACAGACTTGCCATCAGCTTACAGACACATGACGAGATATTTTTGGCCTTTTTCACTGTTCCAATGTAACAACATGTGCCATCTGTAACTACACAGTTTAACACACTTAAAATGGACGGTTCAGCATGTCGGTTCTCCTACTCGATTTTTTATCAAATACATCATTGCATAAATAGATTTTCTCGTCACCCACATGTTCACCTTGAAATTTCGGCTCTGAAAGCTTTGACTTTGTTCAAGCTCAACATGTGCCCAGTGCTATCTTTGGAATGTATTGGACTTTGCCAATGCGGCAATTCAGTTGGCACTTGTGAAGTCAATTCAGGCCATTCATGTTAACATGGTTTTACACAATGTATCCTACACATCGAGTTTGTCTTTGTCCTACGCAGTGTTTTAGAATTTTCACATAGGTTACCAAGAAAAAATTATAAATAATATAAATACTGTGAATTATACATCAATATTGTTTTCCTATATCGGAAAATTGGTTAAAATATAAATGTGTAGTGTCCCACCTGGGTACTATTTAAATGTTAAAATGTCTTTGGATTGATGTTAAAGACAGGTTCACCTGAACCACAATATAATAATTATATTACAATCTGTTAACCGTGAACACCTCAAAACAAAAGCATCAGCTGGCTGGGCACCAACAGTAAAATAACCTACACATGCGTTCCTCAAGTCCTGCCCACAGGCTCCTATAGAGGACATTTTCCATGTGATCTAAGGCTACTAGTGTATGTGTTACTGATTGGTTCATACTTGCTTGTAACTTAAATGTTGGATCAACAGATTTCCTCCTCTGCTGTGGCTTCCCCCACCAGCAGAGAGTGTTTGTCGGGCTCACTCAGCACCAAGCTGTTAAGGGACTGCTTGTCCGATCGCAATGAGTTGATCGAGGCACGGCTGTAGTTGACGATGCGGTCCAGGAGGCTGAGTTTGGGAGAGGGTCTGCGGAGCTCGCCCATTCCTATGTGAACACTAACGTCAGACAGGCTGCCCTGTCGCCGGCAGCTTCCAAACCGAGCTTCCAACTTCTCAGCACTGGGCTTGTTGTAACTACGGAACATAAGTAAATATTAGAAAATCTGGTAAACAGTAAAGGAAAGCAGCAGATTATAATATGCTTTAAAATCTTTTACCATTTGAGTAAAAGTGATGACAACACAACTGAGACAGAGGACAGCGCCATGGCAGCAGAGCCCATCCATGGCTGCAGCACCAGGCCGATGGGAAGAAACATGCCTAAACAAAAATAGGAAGTTGCATTATATAATTATTTTATAGGCTAAATAAAATCAGAGTTACGTGTCTGTCAATAGTTCCTTACCAGCGGCAATAGGTATGCCAACCAAGTTGTAGATTAGTGCAAAGATGAAATTAACCCTTATTCTTTTGACAGTCTTTTTAGACAGGTCAATGCTGGCTACAACATCCAGTAGGTCGTTCTATATACACATAAAAACATTGATTATTTCAAACAGAAACCAATACATTACTGAATTAACCAGTTTTACTAATTAAATCTTGCAGACCCACCCTAATCAACACCACATCTGCTGCCTCTATGGCCACATCTGTCCCGGTCCCTATGGCGATCCCCACATCGGCCATGGCCAAAGCCGGCGAGTCATTGACGCCGTCTCCCACCATAGCCACTCGTTTTCCAGCCTGCTGCAGCTGCTCCACTTTAGCCACTTTGTGAGATGGCAAAACTTCAGCAAACACTTTCCTGATGCCCACCTAAAACATGCAACGATATTCATCAAATGTAAACCATTTAGCTGAGATTTGATTCCTCTTCCTTTGTACATTATACTAATAAACTAATCAGAATAGAATTTATTGCCATTGTCAATGAAGGTTTCACAGACTAGGAATTTTCTTGGGTGTACTCATGCAACATGAAACATAAACTTGTAATAATGATAAATAATAAACTATGGGGAAAAAAAACATACATTTTTTATAGAACTATAAGGCATGCATAAAGAATAGGATAGAAAAATCTAATACAATGGTAATTTAACACAATACGAGACAGCAGCATAATGTACGCTCTACTCAACTCTACTAATATTTTTTGACTGTTCCTAAAAAGTATACACATTTTGCATTAAGAATATTGATTAAATATCTGGCTGTTGTTTTCTTGTCTTTGTTAAGACAGTGTAGGGATTTTACCTGAGCAGCTATGGCTCGCGCAGTTTTACTGTTGTCCCCAGTCATGAGGACGACTTCTAAACCCATGTTGTTCAGAGTGTGCACGGCCAGCTCCGCCTCTGGTTTCACTGTGTCAGCTATGGCTATCATGGCACACAGTAAATCTGAGAACAAATATAAATAAAAATGCAACATCTTTCCATCACTGTAAATACTACAATATAACGTGTTCGTTTTACTTACTGTCCACAGCGACCAGTACAGCTGTGCGTCCTCTGCGTTCATGCTCCGTCATAGCCGTGTCTACATCAGGACTGACCTGCAGACAGTTTCTCCTCATCCACTCCCGGTTTCCAATCAAAACTATGTAGGTGGATGTCTGGACCAGGCCTGTTAGACATCACAGGGACAGGTAGCACTCAGACATCAGAACAGAAGTGCCGACAGTTTAATATTGAGAAGCAGGACCTGGCTTTTCTATGGTGGAACCTTTTACAGGTTAATATGCAGAAGTTTGGACCATGTTTATGGTTGATAAATCCAAGTACAGGGACTATCCACATGAAACACACACTTGCATAGACTTCAGTGTCTTCCGTGTCCGCAAAAAGAAATAGTATTAAAAGGGGTGCATAATTCAATCTTAATGGTCAGTTGGGAGGTTTTACAGACTTGAGATTAATGCGTGTTCATCTGTCTCGAGAAAACGACCTTGAACACAAATTCACGTGGGAATTTTTGTGATGTTTTGCTTGGAAACAGTGTTGCGGGGGCTCCATGCCATGTCTGACAGGTGCATGTTTATATTGAAAGAAGTTTAAACAATGTACGTATTTTCATCACTTTTTAGTGAAAATGCTTGTGAGCAATTATGTTCGCCATTTGTGAATTTTTGTGAAATGCTCTTTTCTCAAAAACAGTTTGCCCTCCATCTGAAATCGTGACATTATGGTCTACAACAAGAAAGTTGTGAATGAAATCAAATGCGAAACACTCTCTTGAGTACAATGAGTGTACTTACTGAGGGGCTGTGGGTCCATGATGAGCGGGTGGGAGGTGGAGGAGATGCGAGTGTCGCTGATCTGGACCAGGACACTGTTGCGCTGGTTGTTGTCTTCGCTGTCGCTGTCCGCCTGCTTCAACAGGGCCTCCGTGTTGCTCACTTGACATCGGACGCCACAACCCGGCACTGCCTGAAAGTCTGTGCAAGTGCCAAGAGACTCTGTGCCAAGCTCCTGGAAAATAAAAGAAATATTGATCTGTCAAATATTATGTTTGTTACTGTGTACAGTTGTAATTCAGTTAGTACATTCAGTTGGCAGTGAAAGATAAAAATAAATCACCTGTTTGCAGTATTTGGTGATAGCTGCGCCTAATGGGTGTTCGCTGTTGTTCTCTGCTGTTCCTACAATGGCCAGGAGTCGGGACCTGGGCATCTTGTTTCCTTCCACAACCATTTTCATCTGAATGACTTTGGGAGCACCATAGGTAATGGTCCCGGTCTTGTCAAACACAACCGACTGGACCTATACAAAGACATATAATATTATTATAAACATATAAATAAGCAGACCACAGATCACTAGAGGGATGTGAAAATTAACAAACCTTATGTGCCATCTCAAGTGGCTCTCCTCCTTTTATCAGGATGCCATTTTGAGCTCCAACTCCTGTTCCCACCATCACAGCTGTTGGGGTTGCCAAGCCAAGAGAACAGGGACAGGCAATGCATAACACGGTTATGGAGGCCTGGAAGGCAAAGCGAACCACCGCTTCAGTCCTCGAAATGCTCTTGTCATATCCCTGAAAGTGCAGAAAGCAGTGTTAGAGCATTGTTTACTATGTTTTTGAAAGATTTTAGTTATAAATGGCTTACAGGAAAGTATTTCTCAACCAGCGAGAAGTTCAAAAACCCAATGAAGATCCATGCCACCAAGGTAAGAACAGATACACCAACAATAAAAGGCACAAAGTAACCACTGATTTTATCAGCATACTGCTGAATTGGAGCCTATAAAGTACACAAGATTTACAATAAATTATTTGAATACATTTAGAGACTAAAGTGCAAATGTTAATAGTTTGTTAACCTTAGAGGTCTGAGCCTCCTCGACCAGTTTGACAATCTGAGACAGCGTTGTGTCCATGCCAACATGAGTTGCACTGACGAGCAGAGAGCCATTCTGGTTAATGGACCCTGCAATTACTGTGCTCCCAGGCTTCTTAGTTACTGGCATTGCCTCCCCTGCACAAAGCAACTGTCAGTAAACATAACAGCCAAGAGCAGCAGAACTGTAGTAAATTACATGCAGCATATACTGTATAAATGAATCATATGACAGCTCAAACAGATGTTACCTAAAAGTTGTTCTATTAAGGAGCAGCTTTCAAAAGTGCAAACTGCTGAATTACTGGCCTCCTGCAGGACTAACCTGTGATGAGGGATTCGTCAGCCATAGAGTGCCCCTCGATCACTCTTCCATCAACAGGAAACTTTCCACCAGGAACAACCTTAACCACATCGCCTCTCTGCACTAGCTCCACATCCACCTGCTCTTCACTGAAAGGCACCAGTGACAAGTCAATGCAGAGAATATAGAGCAGATATAGAATAAATGTTTGCTAATGTTCTTACCTAAGAAGTGACATGTCGCTGCCAAGTGTGACCACTGTGGCCTCTGTAGCTTGTAGTGACATTAATTTGGATAAAGCTTCAGAGGTTTTGCTCTATTAACAATACACAAGTGTCAATTTATGATTCTAAAACATACAAATAAAAAAAATAAATCATATGATTTTTTATTTTCTTCAAACCTTTGCTATTTGCTCAAGCCACCGTCCAAGAGAGATAAAGACAAAGAGCATTGGTGGTGTATCAAAGAAAGTTATGGGGTTTATTTTAGCCTTCTCCACAATGGCTACAATCAGAACGACCAGTGAGTAGGTGAAGGCGATGGTGGTGGCAAGAACTATTAGCACATCCATGTTGGCAGATTTGTGTTTGACCGCCTTATAAGCTTGAATGTAGAAATAACGACCACCAATAAACTGAAAAAGAGAAAGAAGAATAAACCCTACCCTCTGGTCTACTTAACATCGTAGTCATAAACACTTGAAAGCATGTCAAGTTTACCTGAACAGGCACACAGAAAAGGAAGGAGAGCAAGTTCATGATGGACAGGCCAGGAATAAGCTGTCTTTCTAGAAACATAGTGGCGTGGTAGCGGTTGCGGTCCTCTGTGGTGAAATTGTGCTGATGAGAGACATTCATCTGATGGTCCATGACCATCATGTAGATCATCATGCCCATCACGGGCACACAGAAAAACAGGCTGACAAAAAATGACTTTCTCCACCTGTAAAAGACCAAGCGTTTATGAATATCTCGTAAGATAAAGCTTTAGATCATAGAAAGTACAAACTCTTACTGTTTTATCTCTTTGCTGTGATCTAAGTGACTTGCAGACCGGTCCCTTTTAACCAAGGATGCTTCAAATCCAAGATTCTGTAATAAGTATTCATTTATAATGTACCCTTTTACAAATGACGACTGAATTACCATTGCTGAAAGAAACAACACCTAACCTCAATATGCTTAATTATGTCCCGAGGACCCACAATTTCAGCATCATATTTAATATGAGCTTTATTGGTTGCTAAGGCAACAGAGGCGTATATGATCCCCTTCTCTCTCATCAGGCTTGATTCAATTTTGTGAACACAAGAGGCACACGTCATTCCCCTCACCTATAAAAGGAAAAATGAAAAACCAGATGCAGAGGCTGTGTCGTTACCCACACAGATAATGACACACAATTAAGCTGCATGTTCCAGTGTCATCATGGGACCCACCACTAGTTCCAAGTTTCCATCAGATCCTTCATAGTTCTCCATGACTGAGGCAGTAAAGCCCAGCTCCTTTATACACTCTGCAATCTTCATGGGGTCAGTAACTTCAGGGCTGTAACGCACCTCTGCTTTACTGGCCATAAGTGCTACAAGGACTGAGAAGATGCCTTTTTGGAAACAGACAAAAGTCATTTTCATTTTACAATTCTTCAAAACACAACACTTTTCATTCATTTTAAGCATGCGTTTGTTTTACTCACCAGGCTCATTCTTGAGGTTGCGTTCAATGTTTGCCACACAAGAAGCACAGGTCATGCCTCCAATGTGGATGTAACATTTGGTAGAAGCTTCTTTATTGCAAGTATTTTCTTTGTGAATGTCATTGTTCACATCCTTCACAGGTGCAAGGCTCGGAGACTTTGAAGGTTTCACATTAGATTCAGGCAGTAGGGAGTTTGTTTCTGTATAATAAAAAATGCATATAGATATATAAGAATTCAGTTTATTTTTCATGTTTGATACACTATTTACGTTCATATATTTATCTAACCGGGTAAGAAAGCATCAAATCCCATGTCTTCAATGGCTGCCCTGAGCTCCTCTGGTGTGGTCAGAAGAGAATCATACTCAAAGACACCCTGGTGCTCCGAAAGAGAGACTTTGGCAGAACTGACTCCTTTCCTTTGAGAGATCATGCCTTCAATGGACTGTACACAGGAGTTGCATGTCATACCCTCAATATGAATATTTGCTACAGACGACAGAGGCTGGGTAAAACACGGCTGGGGCACAGCATATTTGGTGAGGCCTCCCAAACTAGGCAGCATTGATGTGGATTGAGGAGGAGGCGGAGAGCAGAGAGCAGCGGTAGAGTCCCACAGTTGAGTCCTGAAGTTTCCAGGCGGAAGACCTTCAATTGCCTGCTGTATTTGGGACACTGAGATCTGCAGAGGGTCGTAACATATGGAGGCCTTTTCTTTTTCCAGGGAAACTTCCACAGAAGAAACACCTGGCAGCATTGAGATATTGTCCTGGATGTTGACGACACATGAACGGCAGTGCATTCCCGTGACACTGAGTGCGACAGGTGTTGTGTCTATGAAGATCTCAGTCTCTTCTGTTGTTTCTGGAGAAGAAAGAGCCGACTTTTGGGAATCAACAAAACGTTCAACTTCAGCAGGCAGCTGCAGAGGACGGGGCTTGGACTTGACAGTGGCCTTGAATCCAGCACGGGAAATCTGCTCAAGGATGGTTTGGATTGTGATGAGGTATGGCAGGTACACAATGGTAGCTTCTTTAGCTTCTAAAGCAACTGTGGACAACAAAGGGACAAATTGGCACTTTTAGAACCTTGAATATGAGTAAATTTAAAAATACCATCAACTGAGGAGACTACGATGTCTATAGCAAATGGGATTAATAGCCTGATTAATTACTTTACTTATTTTAAGTAACATATATATAGTATAGTAACTTTTTTATAATAAATTATACTTAAGAACTCGTAGGCAAAGATTCTTCTGTCTTCATCTGTACTCTGTCAGTGTACAGATGAACTACAGAATAGAGACAAAGACTGCGACTTTGCCTACGATGGACAACTCCTGTACAACTGAAAACCTACACAGAAAGTATACTTAAGAAATGTTTTATCAAAATTGGTGGGAAAAAGGGAATCTTATTTGTATAGCGCTTTCATGTGACAATCATCCAAAGCACGAGGCAATGTGGGAGAAGTGCCTTGCCCTATAGGACACAACGACAATGTGCACCTGTGGGAGCCAGGATTCGAACCCGACCTCCCAGTCATGAAGACGACCCCCTCTACGATCTGCGCCACTGTCACCCAAAAACAAGTAATGATCTTTAATGAACATGTCTCAAGATTCTGTTTCTTGGACCTCCCTTTGTGAATTTATGTAGACTTAAATATATTAGACCACCTGTCATGACAGCAACTTAGTAGGCAGCAATCCATCTGTGTAGGTTCTCAGTCGCACAGGAGTTTTCCATCGTAGGCAAAGATTTTTCAGTCTTCATCTATACTCTGTAGTTGAAGTGTAGGATGTTTCGATCTCATTTTGCTCAGGAAGATCTTTGGACAAGATCCATTTTTTTAATTTTCAAATTAACAATTTATTCATTAAGAAAATAATCAATTGGAATAACAAAATAGTCCTTGTTGACAATTTATGAATTCATTGCCCTGATAACAGTTTGCATTCTTGCTGGCATTGTTTTTATGTAGTTTTGCAAAGTCTCTTTTGTTATTGAGTTCCAAATAGTTTGTAGCTGTTCCTAGAGACTTGCTTTGGATGAGACTTTGGTCTGATCAATTTTTGATTTCACTAAATCCCAGATCTGTTCAATGAGGTTCAAGTCTGGACTTTGGCTTGGCCAGTCCATCAGATCCAGCTCCAGATTCCTTTTTCTTAGTCAAGTAGAAACATAACAAGATATTTTGGTAAACAGAAATACTGTTCAATTATGGCAGCAGTGGCAAACACCCTATACTGGGGGGTGGTCTAATACATTTGATAAACACTGTAAATTACAGGAAACTGTATTACAATAGGATTGCCTGTGCCACAATAAAATCACTAAACAACAGAGGGGAAACACTGGAAATAATCAATTAAAAATTCAACATTCACCAAGCAAGGATTTGATGAGTCACCATTACAAAAAAGCCTTATGACTTATTGCCAAATCCTGCTGAGGTATTTACAAGTCACAAGACCCAAACTACACAATAGGAGTGACTAGACAGTAAATGGACATAGCTTATATAGCCAATAGAAATACTTCAATATCTTTTATAGAAAATTTAAATGAAAACCTTTAATCTTTTCAATCCCTTTCAGTTTCCCGATCTTCCCTTCAATTGTAGTGGTGCAGGAGTGGCAGGTCATTCCTTCTATGCACAGTTTCAGCAGAGTTGCTTCACCCCCGGCACTTTGAGGCAGGTACAACCGGGGGCTGCGATCTTTGGAAGGTACAGTTGACATTACACTGGCAACTACTTCACTGAGCTGCTGTGTAGACGTCAGGCAGGTGACAAAGGTGACAGAGAAACCCTTCTGTACAGGGCTGTGACAGACCTCCAGCACACCCTGAATATGACTGAGCCGGTCTAGCGCCTCCTGTTGGGCAGAAATAGTGACCCCTGAGGCTGTGATGAGTTGAGTGTCCGTGCCAACAGGTGTGGCTTTGCTGGACTCTGAAAGACTAGATTCAAAACCCATGTCTTCAATGCCCAAGGAGAGAGAATCAGGACTTTGCTTGTTTTGGTCATAGATGATGGTAGCATTTTTAAGCTCCAAAGACACCTAAAAAGGAGAAAAAATAATGTATATGAAAAAGAAGATACATGCTTAACAATTAGTGTTGCTGAAAAACAAAACATAGCGTCACTTTTTCTGTCAGCAATCCTTATTTATTATATTATTAAGTAAGAACATGCTTTTCTGACTTTTTGAACACTTTAGAACAAAACTGCACCCACATGCAGCCGTTTTAGCATTTTAATCCGACAGACAAAGCAATTAAGCCTGACCAACACTTTAGATAAAGATTAAGAATAATCACCTCTAAATTACACATTTTTTAATGTTATTGAGGCTATTACATTTGTGAACTGTAATTGTCTGACACACTGCAACAACTGCTATTGACCCAATGTCGTTTAAAACCCCAATGTGGCCCTTGTGTCTCTGAAGGCACAGCTGTTGACACTGAGCAAATATAATACGTTAATATGTTTGAAAAATAGCACGTTCTGTCAGCTTGTGCTTCTTAAACCCCTTCAACAGGAAGGAAACATGTGACTCACTGAAGGGATCACTTGACTGAGCAACAGAGAGAGTGATCCTTGTGGGGGTTAGTAAGAAAAGTGAAGAGTTTTTTAAATATACATTTTTAAGCAACATGTTATTTGTGTTTCAGTGGGTTGGTCTAATAAAAGTGATCAAATCCAGGCACCATTGGGTAAGACATAAATTACATTTTCTGTGGGCAGTGCACAGACAGTGAATTGGCCAAAGTCACAGTCTGCAAAGGCTAAAGCTTTATCTAGAGGAGTTAGCATTATTACATTATCTTTCCCATCAACCCAGCCTGGGGGCATGGACACAAAATACAAAGCAACAGACCCCATCAGCTGCCAAGTCCTATTCAGAAACATCATGTTACTTAAGTTTCATTAGGACAAATTTGTCCCTCAAGGGATTGACAATGACATCAATTCTTATAAAATGGTCACAAATCCTTTACTAAACATATCCCTTTTTTTTTTTTTACATGTGACTCCAATAAAAGAGAAACGTGTCATTGCGCCACGCATCTCTAGTCAGTTCAATTAATGAGGAAACATGTGAGCACGAATATGTTTATCACTTATAATCATTCACCTTTATGTGTATAACACCAGGAAAGGACCCGATGCCATGCTCAATGGACTGGACACATGACCCACAAGTCATGCCCTCCACTCCAATAGAGGTTGAGGCAACGCTTGCTTTCTGTGTCATCTTTCCTAAAAAAAAGACCAGAAAGATATTCATCGCTCAGGGCAAAACATAACACGAATCTGCTACAAGCACTGTACTGGTGTCATGAGTCAAAAAATATACATTGCCGTGACTTCGTAATAAAGGAAAGTAACAGGTCACATATAGAATAAAATGCGTTTACTGATGTGTGGTAGCTGAAGAAGTTTAGATAATCAATCATCAACACACAAACACATGACATTTTCAGTTAACTTACATTGCAACACTGTACCATTGTATAACAGGTAGGACAGTTACAAAATGACGAAGTAGGCTTTTATTTAGTTGTTTCAAAATCATATTTTTTCCAGAACACAAACCCACAAAGCCTTTCTTACCTTTGTGAAAGGGAAGTAACAACCGGTTTGCAATCCTAGGCTTCTGGCGTCGCTCAGTAGTGTGTTGCAAAATGAAGCTAGCAAACTAGCCACATTAAACTTTTAACCCTACATTAAGCACTGAAAGGAGAACATCGTGGGATCTGAGGTAAGCAACAAATAGTGGTGCGTGTGATGATATCGGCTCCCTCCCATATCACAAAACGCGTATTTTTTTCTCCATTTGTTTCGTTTTGCTGCGTCGACGTGACCGACGTGACCAACGCACACCGCTGCGTCACAAACCAGAGCGGAGCCTTCTGGGTGCCATGGTAAACACTTTGGGTAAATGCTGCCCTTAAATTAACCTTTCAGGCAATGTTGATGCGCAGTCAGGGATGAATCAAAATCAGAATCAGAATAGATAGACCATGGATCTATTACGTTATTGCCATTGTCCGTGAAAGGAAGGATTCACAAACTATTTTCTTTGGTGCAATCGTGCAACATGAAAAATAAATATATATACAGTTGTGGCCAAAAGTTTACATACCCTGACAGAATGCATTTGATAGAATATGAATGATAACACAAAAGTTTATTTCACTCATGGTTAGTGGTTGTGCAAAGCCGATTATTGTCAAAGAACTGAGTTTACTCTTTTGAAATCATAATGAAACAGAAACTACTTGTCCCTGATCTAACGTTTAACGTTCAGCTAAAATACACACTAAATACAGACTCTCTGACAAAATTGGACTCTCTCAAAAATGTATGTTTGTTTCAAGATGCACAGTAAACATTTGATCAGGGACATTTGGCTACAAACAATAATAAACAACAATTTTGACAATAAATGGCTTCACGCAACCACTTGCCATGAGTGAAATAAAGTTCATTAAAGTATCATTCATATTCTATGAAATGCATAAGTTTGCATACCCTGGCAAACATTTAAGCACAACTGTATCTATCGATCTTTCTTGGGTGGGAAGCAAACTCCAGATAGATTAAATAGCGTAATTGCGCGTAACCCATGCAATACAGAACCACACAGTGCAAGTACAACCGTGCAAATGGCTGGAAAAAGTTATTATGTGTTCACGAGTCTCATGCTGGAGGGGATGCTGTTCTTATGGCAGGAGGTTCTGGTCCGGATGGACCTCTCACCTCAGGCAGGAGGTGAGAGGTTAGCTGTGATCCCACCTGCACGCCCCCAGGTCCTGGAGACTTATAGGTCCTGCAGAGATTGGAGTGCACAGTCAGTCACCTTCTCAGCAGCAGCAGGTCTGCTTCTCTCCTGTAGGCAGACTCACTGTCCAAGATGAGCCTGATGAGGGTGAAGTTGTCCACACACTAAATCAGTTATTCGTACCGATGGTGATGGTCCAGCAGTTGGTGTAGAAGAGCCAGGGGGAAAGTACACAGCCCCGAGGAGATCTGGTGATTATAGTCTGAGTGTCCGAGACAGTCTTCACTTGCCTTAAATGCTCCATGAGAAAGTCTGTAATCCACCTGCAGAGGGAGTCGGGCACATTGAGCTGGTAGAGCTTGTCCTGGAACAGTCCTGGGAGGATGGTGTTGAAGGCAGAGCTGAAGTCCACAAACAGAATCCTGGGGAGTCCAGATGTTGCAGGATGAAGTGGAGGGCCAGGTTTACTGCATCGTCTATGGACCTGTTGGTTCTGAAGGGGAGCTGTAGTGGGTCCAGCAGGGGGGCGGTGATTGTCTTGAGGTGACGCAACAGATAGCGCTTATGGTTCACATAGAAGGCCCTGGGCTCGGTCAGAGTGGGCCTTTCTGTGTGGAGTTTGCATGTTCTCCCTGTGTCTGTGTAGGTTTCTAGGTGCTCCGATTTCCCATACCACTAAATGAATAAGTGAAGAAGCGAAGTGAAGTGAAGTGAAGTGAAGCGCTTTATTTGTCATTATACAATGTACAACGAAATTACATAGATCAGATGGAGGGTAGATCCTGAGCCGCTGCAACTCCGTGCGCCGCCATTGTGGACCAACCTGACCAGCATTATCTACGAAGTCCTACGAGGTAGCCATGCCTGTTTATCTACGAAGTCCTCCGAGGTAGCCATGCTTGTTTATCTACGAAGTCCTCCGAGGTAGCCATGTTTGTTTATCTACGAA
>OMNZ01071692.1:48316-63731 GCA_900303255.1 Lesueurigobius sanzi | reverse complement strand
CTCGGCCTCTCCTCTCTGGCAGCTCCTGTCTGTTAGCTCCTCTCTGCCAGCTCCTGTCTGTTAGCTCCTCTCTGCCAGCTCCTGTCTGTTAGCTCCTGTCTGTTAGCTCCTGTCTGTTAGCTCCTCTCTGCCAGCTCCTGTCTGTTAGCTCCTGTCTGTTAGCTCCTCTCTGCCGGCTCCTGACTGTTAGCTCCTGTCTGTTAGCTCCTCTCTGCCGGCTCCATCCATAAGATGTGTTTGCGTGTGGGACATCCTAAATGCAAATTAGCCCATAATCTGCAGTGGCGTGTTTACATGCATGAGTCTCATGTGTGTTCATTAACATGCACTGTCCCAACCGAATAAACAAAAATATGTATTTATTTATCTTGTTTGCTGTTCAATTATTTGGGGAGAAATAGAGCCAGGCATGCCTAATAAGATTCTCTCAACCTTTACGGATGATTTGCTGCAAACTACATTCATGAGCCTACACACCTAACACGCGCACACTGTTCGACACACTGACCTACTTCTTCCACTGAACGTGCACACTTGAGCTTGGTCCCTCCATGTAACTGCTTGCACAAAAAAGAAACATTATTAACACAACATGACACATCAGCAGGCAGCCTTTATTAAAGAAATCCCCATGGACGTCAAAGTCAGCGTGGGTCCCTTTTAATGGCGCTAATAGGTGGACAGTAGGGCCACGGCACGAAAAACATGTTTTCTCCTTCTCACGTGGACTCACCAAGCCCCGAGAGCTTATTGCAGCTCTGCCCCGGGTGTTGTCCCACGTCAATTACAAGGTTTCTCCAGTCACCTGCAGACATGGACCTGAGGGACTTCTACCACCCCCGACCCCTACATCAAACCAAAAAGGCTGACTTAGGTGAGTGAAGAACTATCATTTTGCGCGTTTATAACTGCTTGAAAGGAGATGACTTGTTTACTGTAGGGTAGGTTGCGCATGAGCCATATGCTGTTTCTATAGACCTTTCTCGGTCATGTGACTTGGAATGGAATGCCGGCCGGTTGGTTGGCATTCCGCTGATGTGCTCCACCTGCTGCATTCCATTCCAAGTCACATGACTGAGAAAGGTGTAAAATGCGCATTTTGCTCAGCAGGTGGTGCTCTCAGCCCTGTAACATGATGGAGTTAGTATTGTGTGTTGAATAGCCACGGTTATGATTTTATGTCTTATTTGCACACATTTTCACAATTGAATATTGCAATTTAGAGTAGCTTCTATGCTGACTATTGAGAGGGGTGAAATTTATAATCAAGAAAGAAAATCTTAAGTTCCAGTGGCTCCCAAAGTGGGTCTAAGGCCCATTGGGGAGCCTCAAATAAATGTCCACACATTATTCACATAAAAATAAATTATAGTTATGAATTGACTTTACATGTATTTGTTTAATTTTAATAAATATTGTGAGCCGATATTTTCTGCAATTTGTATTTAATTATATATATATTATTAGTATTAAAAGTATTTGATCTAAATTCATTAAAAAGAAACCACAACATTTTCTTTTGAATTTATTGTTTTTTTGTTGTTGGGGCCCCAGGAGATATTCAAATTGTTAAAGTGGGCTGCGACGCTCTGGACTTTACACATACATTTCCATATGACACACAAATGATCAAAATTTAACACAGTATAAAAGAAATCCTCTGTAACAGTGCATGCGATATGTGTTTTATAACAACAGCCCACATTGCTGCCAGTGCATTATGAGACATGTGTGACGAAGGAGAGGGGATGGGGTCTGATGAAGGGTTTGTAGGATGAATCGGTGTTTACAGTAGATCACATCAGTGCATGCTCAGACTGAAGGAGAGAGGCTGTGTTATCAACATCACTGACTTTACAGGCTTTGCATCCCTGGAGAATTTAGGTGAGTTATCAATTCCTGTTGGTTTTTTCGTTGTGTTTTACAGTAAAGAAACGTGTGATATTCAAGCGAAACTGGTCAAATGTTTGATGGTGAAGGAAGGTGTCAGCACAAAATCTAAAACCAAAATAGCAATTCATGCTGGTGTCTACATGTCTGTATTTTAGTTTAGTATTTTTATGTTAAGAAGTTATAGTTAGGTCTAATGAAAACCCGTTCCTTCAAAACTGTTAACATCTGAAATCTGAACTTGGAATTTATTCGTTATCATTTTAAATATAATTCCATGTGAGAACAAGAGTAGGTTGAAGAGCTACTCCAAATGCATTGAAATATTTTATATATTAATTCGTAATGATTTGAGGGCTGCAACTAGCAATTATATTTTTAATCAATTGTTTTTTATGATTAATCGTAATTAGAACCTGTTGGGGACTGGGGCTGAGAATGTGGAAGTGATGCATGCTTCTTGTCTTGAGAACCAATACAAAAATTTATACATAAATCATTGTCACATCATGTACATTTGTAAAACCAATATTTGATTTGAAACATGTTCTGGAGACAGAGAGCACACATTTGTGAAATATTTACAAAAAAAGCAAAAAACAAAACTAAGACTACATCTAAAGGCATAAAAAATATATATTTATGATGTCATTCTTGCTCTGTCCAAGTGAGAAATTGAAAAAATGAAGACAATTGATTAAAAAAAGGAGTAATCGATGACTAAAATAATTCAGATTTGTAGATTCATGTTGTTTCAGCCCTACCTTGTTGTAACATACAGTATACAGCATATACATTCCTAATAAAGGCATTTAAAATTTCCTTTTCATAGCTTTTCCAGGATGAAGCGTGGAAGAGCCAGCCTCAAGTCCAAGCGCCAGACGTTCCCCAGCCCCAAGGAGCGGGCCAAGAGGCTGAAGCAGGCTCCGTGCAGCTTTGCCCCGGGCCGAGGCGAGGACTGGGGCAACCTGCCTCACCATGTGGTCCTCCAGATCTTTCAGCACTTGTCCCTGGTGGACAGAGCACGGGCCTCCTCCGTGTGCCGGTGCTGGAACAATGTTTTTCACACACCTGATCTGTGGCGCCGCTTCGAGTTCGAGCTCAACCAGCCCGCCACCTCCTACCTGCGCTCCACTCACCCCGATCTCATTCAGCAGATCATCAAGAAGCATGCCCAGCACCTGCAGTACGTCAGTTTTAAGGTATAGTTGTTGTTGGAGAGAAAAGTGTAACATGTTGTTTTGGATATTTCAATGAGAATGACAGCGTTATTATGATCCTGTGCCATTTAAATGTTGCACATGGCTATGATTGCAAAGGTAAATGTAAAGCAATTGGTCTCCTTACCAAACTGTGTCAAAATCACACCTTAACTTTTGCAATCATTTAAGTATTCAGACATTTTTAAGACGTAGTGTAAGTGTTCTTTAATGTTCTTGTGCTATACGGCTTCTTGTGGTGTTACAGCAGTTTTTCAATATTGTGATAATAATTTGGCGATTAGGCAAGACGCTGCAGGTGATGTGTATTACTGAGAAAATGTATTGCAAGTTTTCCGTCATTTTATGTTTTCATATTAAAACAAGGCATTTTATGTGTAAAAACGGGTAAAATTGCTTAGTGACAAATATCAGCAACAAAATTGAAATGGTAAAAGACTGGTTTAAATGTATGGTTTTATTTGGTTGATATATTAGTTAAAAATATTTGTTCAGAGTGAATTTTGGATGTCTTGTTTAGTTATTTAATAAACTAGTTATTTATGAATAAATCTGTAAAGAAAAAAAAAAGAAAAAATCAACTTTTGCATTGTTTTTTACGGTAAAATAAATCAGGCTAGTAATTATATATTGAAAAATCCCTCTTCAAAACTTCAAAATATTGTTAAGTCGAAGACTGGAAGGTTTGGAGTCTGTAGATGCTACTAAAGTGGATATTAATTGAAGTTACAATTTCTCATAGTTTTAGGAGAAACATTTAATTAGTGCAATAATTACTCTCAAAAACTGAAAATTGAATTGATTGGGTTCAGTCTGCAGTCCCCCCCTACTTGTGTAGCCATGTTAGAGACAACCTGCTTTTCTCTGTTGGCTCCTCAGATTTCACTGTCCTCCCTCTGCATTTTTACTATGCACCTGAACAACAATATGTTCCTCCTATAATCCAAACCATCTGCCGCTCCTTTGATTATGACTCACCAGCTGTCTTGCTGTTAGCTGCCTTAGCACATCTACTGTACGTAGCACACTGAAGTGATACCTGTCCCTCCAGTAATTTTGTTTTCGTCTGGACTGGTAAATCAGGTGGACAGCTGCACAGAGTCTGCAGAAGCGGCTTGTGACATTCTCTCCCAACTGGTGAACTGCACCATCAAGACCCTGGGCCTGATCTCCACAGCACGGCCGAGCTTTATGGATGTGTCTCAGGTATAACATGTTGTTAATACACTTATCAATTACGTATTGATCCAACAGTAAATATTGACTTGCTTTCAGGACTCTTGATGCAGGTTAAAGTACACATAACCATGTATTATTGTAGAAGATGGAATCTGAATTTAACGTTTATTTGTAGATATTTTCAAATAACTTCACGAATACATCACCAGATGGATATTTATCATCATCATTGAAGGACATGGTGCTATAAGTGATTGATGTCTGTAACCGATTGCAAATGAATGTGAATAACTGCCACATGTGCAGTGTGTACCATAGACAGGTTTATTGTTATTATTAGCCTATTGAAATAGTGCCACGATCCTCAGTTGTAATTGTTGCAATAGTCATTTAAAAATATTTTTAAGGCTCAAAGGTCATATTTCTGTTTTATGTTGAATTGTGTTGTAAATTTGGTGGTCACAGCTCATGATTGCAGATCATTACTGTCTGATGGAGGAGATGAATGGAAAGTGATGATGGCGTGTTTGTTCTCCTCAGGCCCACTTCGTGTCCGCTTTGACAGTGGTGTTTGTCAACTCTAAGTCATTGTCGTCCATCAGGATTGATGACACTCCAGTGGACGATCCGTCCCTCAAGGTGCTGGTTGCCAACAACAGTGACACGCTCAAGTTGTTGAAGATGAGCAGCTGCCCCCATGTCTCCCCAGCTGGTGACTACTGCATCAGTCACTCAGATATACAGTAGAGGCTATTGCAGGTGAAGGGTGTATGTATAATGTATATGTATAATTTTGCAGGGATCCTGTGTGTGGCGGACCAGTGCCATGGGCTCAGAGAGCTGGCTCTGAATTACCATCTGCTGAGTGATGAGCTGCTACTGGCCCTCTCCACTGAGAAGCATGTAAATCTGGAGCACCTGCGCATTGATGTGATCAGTGAGAATCCCAGTCAGACACACTTCCACACCATCAAGAAGAGCAGCTGGGAGGCCTTAGTGCGGCACTCTCCAAAAGTCAACATCGTCATGTACTTCTTTCTCTACGAAGAGGAATTTGAGCCTTTCTTTCGTGAGGAGACTCCTGTTACTCACCTGTACTTTGGGCGAACAGTGAGTAAAGACATGCTGGGGCGTATTGGTCTGAACTGTCCCCGTCTGGTAGAGCTGGTGGTGTGTGCTAACGGGCTGGAGCCTCTGGACAAGGAGCTGATTCGGATTGCAGAGCGGTGCAAAAGCCTGACTGCCATTGGGCTGGGCGAGTGTGAGGTGACCTGCAGCGGCTTTGTGGAGTTTGTGAAGATGTGCGGGGGCCGGCTGACTCAGCTGTCCATCATGGAGGAGGTGCTGATCCCAGACAGCTCCTACAACATGGAGCAGATCCACAGCGAGGTGTCGAAGCATCTGGGGCGCATATGGTTCCCCGACATGATGCCAACATGGTGATATAATAGTGTTACCATGGCGATGTACTCTGACAAGAGGCTCAGATGTAACACATGGTGATGTAACACATGGCTACTGAGATAGGCTCTCAACACATATTTTATTACAATTATTATTGTCACAGTGTTACTCACTGTGTAAACAATACAAGAAGCTTGCCACAATAACTTCTGAGGTTTGCCCTTTATGATGCAGCTGGTGTTATGGTAAATGTTAGTTTTGTGTTGTATTGACATTGTTGGTTTGTAACATGTCACATAAAAAACATCCTGAATCATAGATTTAAAACTTTTTTTTAAGACGCTTGAGTTGCACTGTGTATTATATAGGGTAACTGCTTCACTCTAGGGCTGGGTTATATGATGATGAAAAAAATTGTGATGTACTGTAATTCCTGTGACAATCTGCTTATTTGTTGATAGTGTTTTCTTGGTTCTATGCTCTGATAGATACTTGTCTCAGCTCATTCTTCCTATTCCAGTCTCTGAATGAGTGACAGATAGATTTAACCAATCACAGTGAAGTGTAAACTTTCTGAAGCAGCAGATAGCTTTAGACTCCTCTTTAAGGTGATTTAGTGCACATGAATCATTATAAAATCAAAATCATGACTAGCTCTAAATATTTTAATGGCATATCGCCCACGCAACTCCACGGTCCACCTGTACATGTTTTCTCTAAACTCAAAAACGCCTATCAGTGTATTTTGACCTTTATTTAAACAGGAATGTTCCAAACTCCACACAGAAAGCCCTTGTCAGGCCTGGGAATTGAACCCAGGACCTTCTTGCCATGAGGCACGAGTGCTCACCGCTGTACCACCGTGATGCCACCTATTGATTGTCTTCTGATTCTTTCTGATGTATTTATCTGAAGAACTTTTGTAACAATTTGTATTTACTTTACCAAAGCCAAACAAGGTGTACTATTTGCTTTTTTCTTGAGAAAATTAAGTTTAGTATCGCAATAGAATATTTATATACTGCATGTCAGAAGTTAGTTTGTTAATGGCTAATGTTGCATCAAGTGCCTTTAGCTGTTAAGCACTTAAAATACAGTTCCTGCCATTTGCTCTGTGTCCCATTTGACCGTTGTGCAGGTGTTAGTTTTAGCCACTAGAGGGCGCCAGTGGTCTTATTGGAATATCTGAGCTCTTATATAACCTTTGTTGATGTAAAATGAAGGCCAGTGATGCTTTTGGATTTGCATAGGGCACACTCTATTTTGTACTATTCGACTAAGGTCTATTTGTGTTTTTCTTTAAATCTATTCCTGTTATATATTACAGACATATCTGCAAACATATCCAGCGTATCAGTAATATTTATTGTCTTAAATACCTTCACAAAACAACACCAGGCCCAGCCTAATGTTTTGGCTGTGCTTTGAGACTGGACTTTCCTGGTTCCCTGTTGAGCTTTGTACTAAACAGGTTCATCAGGCCAATCTTCAAGTTGTCTCATGGGGTGTGAAAAACAGACATTAAGACTGTGACAAATGTTGCTCCCATTGTTGTCAATAAATAAGTTCAATTTAGCATTGTCCATTAGTGCTGTGTATCTTTTCTCATGTGTTCGCTTTTTTGTGAGGGTTCTCTGTGATCACATTGAGTGCAAACTCATCGTCTATAATAGAGTCATCATCCAGGCTCTCCAGTGAGGGAGAGGGTGGGACCGACACATCCAAGGTTTTGTCCAGCACCCCTCCTCTGAAGCTCCTCCACTCCTTAATCCATTGGTCCCGCGTGGAGGGCTCCAGCGTGTCCAAATGCCTGGCCTCTACGATCGGGGAGCGGGCGATAGAGTTCTTCAGCACGTGAAACAGGTACCTGGGGGGGAAAAGAGGGTAGTGAGAAAGTAGGCCAGAGAAAAATATGCAGCTCTTTGATTTAAATTATAGCATTCTCACTAAATACCAGCACTTTGATAAGCATCAGTGGCTGAGTGAAAGAAGACAGTCCTCTATGACCTTCACAATTCAAACCGTTTTACCTTTACATCATCCTGGTACATCCATGTTCAAGTGAATGTACCAGGACACTTGGTTTGCTCAGATTCTCTGCTTGTGTTACAGGTATATTTACCTGGCACACAGACTAATCTTGATATTAACTATTATAATCTAGTGGAGATAAACAGCACAAATTACTCTCAAGAAAAAAATTGAAGTTGAGAAATTATGAAATTAAATCACCTTTTCCAAATTAATTGCTTTGTGTAAAATTAATACAATAATTGTAAATATTTGTTTAATCTACTTAAATGTATCACTTTCAATGAATTGAGATAGAAAATGTGATTTATTAAAACTACATTTCTCAACTTTGTTTTTTTGTTTACATATTGTAGTAAAATAATTGAATACCTGGGCAGAAGCGCTACCACTGTCGAGATCAAACACACCAGGTAGAACATGGGGTCAACCATCTGGGCTTGGAGGTTCCAGTACCCGCTGTTGTTCAAGTACTGGACTCCGTAGGCCAGGGTCACTATGAAGTACAAGGCCACACTGCCCAGGATAATACCTGCATGCACGACCGTCTGGGAAAAAAACATTTAGCCTTTTACTTTCTAGTCGTGGTTTATAGGAACAGGATGGAAAAAAAAACATATGGTAAGTATGGTAATTGAATGGATGCAAGACACAAACCTAATTAAATCATAATACGATTTATCATAACCCAGTGGTTTTCAACATTGTGGTCAGGGGGGGATTTGCGAGTAATGAGGTAATTTCAGCTGATCAAATGGAAGGCACACTTTCTGTGTAGTTTGAATCGAAATCGTGCCCATGTACCACTGAGAAACGGTTGAGACCCACTGCCTAACCCACCGTAAAGAATGTAAATGACCAGGAAACACAGTGTATATGTATTCATGTGCAAACAGGGCTGAAAAATGCATCATCCCTCATTATCCCTTTACCATATTTACATTCTATTACCATGTTATTACCGTGCTGTAATATAAAATGTGAACAAAAAAGTTTAGTAGTTTTCAGACAAATCGTACCCATGTTTTGATCTCTATCGACAAGTGAAGCAAGATTGTAAACAGAGAAATGGTGTTCAAAGGAGTTCCAAAAGCATAAATGTCGATGTCAGAGCCTCTGTAAGTCTGAAAGAAAAACAAGGGCTGGATAAATGTTCTCAAAAACCGTTTCAAACAACACAGGTGCAACATTTGCCTCACAAAGTATGGGATGAAGAAGGCCACCAGACTTTGGTAAAAGGCATCGAGCATTGAAATCCAAAACGTTAAGAAGCTGTATTCCTAGAGACGCAAACATGATATGATCACTACACTTGTGACTTGAGTTAAACATCGTCGAATATTGTTTTTTTCCCCCTTAACTTACTCACCCCTTTACCCTGCCCCGTCCTGTACAGTTCGGGGAGGCCAAGCAGCATCTCAGCAGACACATCCTTGTCCATGATGCCGAACATTACCGGTGGCAAAGAGGTGAATATGAGATTGAAGAAAATCATCAGCCAGTGGTCGATCATTGAGTTTGCGGTGAAGCCACAAAAGAACTGGTACCAAAAGAGCAAGTTGACATTGGCCTAAAGAGACACCCGTTTAGTTTTAAACAATTGCCCAGACACTTATGTACGGTGAAGATGTGGCAGCAAAGCATACCGCATTTTTGTAGAAGAAGTAAATGATCATGTTGGCCAGTCGACCGTAGCACCAGTGGCCGTGAACGAGGAGCAGCTTTTTTAAGTGTTTGAAGCGAGAAATAGCGAAGTCGCTGGCCATGACCGCCTGTGTGTGACAAAGAAAAGCTGTTTGGAAAATGATACAGACAAAAAATGAGGAGAGGAGGATGATATCTTCTTGTGGCTAGCCTGTACCTGCATTCCCTCCTGACCAGATATCCCCACTCCTATATCAGCAGCCTGAATCATATTGACATCATTGGCACCATCACCTGAGAGAACAAAGACAGAGGGCACTTTAACAGATGTAGAGCCAAACAATTTCTGTAACCCTAACCAGATACAGGGACACGCCAAAATTATGTCAATGTCTTTTTTAAATAATTAAATGTGTCCTTGACATGAGTAACACATTTTAAGAATCTGCCATTGGGGTAAATTTTTGACACTTAAATTGAAAAAAACCATTAACAACAATCTGTCTGTGTAAGTTCTCAGTTGTACACGAGTTGTCCATTGTAGGCAAAGATTCTTCAGTCTTCATCTGTATTGTGTAGTTGAAGTGTCGTTCGCTCCTTATCCCAAGAGTCGCCAGCGGGCTTTGAATGAAGACCAGTAGGAGGGGTTTATCTGTAAGTCCCACCTCTCTTTGTTCTGAAGGCTACTCTGAACCTAGCGACAAATACTTAGTTGTCAGTTTCCTCACACTCGAGGGAGGCACAATATCTTTCGATCTGTTCTGTCGTGCAATGTCTCTATAACATTTACCCGTGGAGATATTTCACCCCTTGTCGTCGGCCGTGACATGGTCGCGGCCAGAGGGTTAAGTGTAAAAAACGTACTCCAAAATGTTGCTTATTTCTAGATTACTTTTTGCGGTTTGGTAGTAAGCCATTTATCTAGGTGCCTATAATGGTTAGTGAAATTTTGTGAAATAAAAATAATTATCAATGCGTTACATACTGCCTAATTGTGAGTAGTTCCCAAATTTATTACAAAAATGTATTTAAAAAAGTCACATTTCAAAGAGTTCATGAAGTCTTTGTCAAATAACCCTTCTGTGACAAAGGTGCTCTATGGCAACCTGGCAAATAAAAATACTATACCTGCTGTATATTTACATTTTCTCAAAAAGCCGTTATTTCAAGAGGATAGTTCAATTAAAACGTCTTTAAAAACATTGCGTACTGGCTGTTTCTTTAGTTCATGTGTAGTGTAGTTCAAATAGCTTTTTCCATATTCACTGGCAGTGTTTTTCTTAGTAACATTTGCGAACGCTTCCAGTGAGTAAAAAAGTTGTCCCGCTGAAGATCTCTTACCCACGGCGAGCGTCATGACCTTGAGCTTCTCTCTGATCAGCTTCACCACGTCACTCTTCTGCAGCGGTGTGACTCTGCAGCACAGCACCGAGCGGCAGCGTTTGGCCAGATCCACGAAGCGGTCGCGTAGGTCCGGAGACATGGCCATGGTCAGAGTGCGCCCGTCGATCACCAGCGAGATGTCCGGGGTTGTGTCGACGTTCCGAGGGTCGTCACTGTATCTCCTCACCTCCTCCAGGGTACAGTCCAGGATGGATGTGCAAGTGACCTGGGAAAGCAGAAGAAAGTGTAGAGATTGAGGCGAGACACTGCAGGTGAAAAGGGAAAACTGTCAAAATTAGAGATATCAATGTGGGTGTTCATGTAATACAAGTAAAATAGTGCTGTACAGGTGCTCTTTGGAGTGGGGTTCCTTTTCAAAACAAGGTTATTGTCTGTATAGTCAGAATGTGAAAAAATATGGAAGAACAAAGCCAAGGCACTCGGCCCGTTATGAAAATAAATAGCCTTTACACCTTTAACCTTTAACATGGCATATATAAGTAATATACACACCAACGTGTTTCAGCCAACACAGCCTTCATCAGGATGCAAAGACAAAATGTGGGATAAGAGGTGTGAGCAATCCTATACAGGGAGAGGCCATAAGGGCAGCTAATGTACCCTAGAATGGTCACATTACCATTCTACATTTTCTATTTACATGTATTTTTCTAGCAACTTTATTCACCAGATGCATGGTTGTGAGGAAATGAGCTATTGCTATGTTTGCACTTTAAATGGGGGTCGGGCCCTTATGGCCCCTCCCTATATAAGATTGTTCACACCTCTTGCCCCACATTTGGCTGTGCATCCTGATGAAGGCCGTGTTGGCTATTTCAATTGTATAAGCCATGTTAAAATAAAGGCCTTTTATTTTTCATTATTGTTGTCTTGGACATTTATTCACATTCTGATACAGAATATAACCTAGTAGTATATATATTTTATTCACCTTATTCTGCCCCGCCCACTTTTGTTGTTTTTATTAGCACTTCCTGTGAGCTGAGATTTCCATTGTTGTCAATGAGTGAAGAAAAAAAATGGGAATGAACAAAAACTCACACAAAAAACTCAAAGGGAATACGTTTGTGTGGCTCAGTTTTAGTTTCAGTGGAAGGACGACAAAAGAA
The DNA here is from genome assembly GCA_900303255.1 of Lesueurigobius sanzi. NCBI lineage: Eukaryota > Metazoa > Chordata > Actinopteri > Gobiiformes > Gobiidae > Lesueurigobius > Lesueurigobius sanzi. The sequence goes on along the minus strand of OMNZ01071692.1, from coordinate 51,850 downwards.
AAGTCACCTAAAATAAATTTTGGAGGTGTAATCAATTACTTTTTGTTGTCTCTCTAATTGGCTAAGTGTCTGTGAGGAACTCAAAAGGACCAAAGCTCATGGATATATTTACACAGCAGTTTGTTGTAAATGTTACATGTTTCACCAATAACAGAAACCAAAGCCAATATTAGCTCAAGACAGACCTGCAGTATGACCAGAAACATTGCAACTTCCAAGGTATTTTATGTGTATAAGTGACTAAAAAAGCCTATATTTATGGCAACAAAATCTGAATAATGAATAAAGCCAGGTTAATATTTACACATTTATTTTGTTGAAGTTAAGATAATACTTTATTGATCTCACAAGGGAGAAATTTACTTGTTCTTAAGACAAGAGTTTAGTTCAGAGATTTGTTCAGAGGAGATTTTGGTTATCTTGTTCAGTTTTTGAAATTAGTCAGTAAAAATGATCCTGAAAACAGCTTCAAAATATTGTTAAGTTCACCAAACGTTAAGGAACGTTTGATGCCTGTTGGAGCTACTGATGTGGATTTGTTTTTGCCACAATGTGAGCAAAATGCATTTTGAGAAAATGGCCCTTGAAGTTACAATTTTCTATGTAAATTTATAGAGAAACAATGAGTAAATTAAAGACCTTGTTGAACATAATAGGCAATTTATTTGTTTCCAAGTAAAGGTTTATATGTTTAGAGAGTAAAATAGCCCACAATCTGGGGAAAAAAACTAGTTTTGCCTCCCATAAAGAAAGACACCCGAGGTATTTATAATAAATAGATTTGCCCCAGACTGTTACTAGTACAACATCTTATAGAACAGTAAACCACCCTGGTGTCATTCTAGCTGTGTTTAGTCCATCATTTGCAGCTGCATGTAATTGGCTAGAGCAGAGTAATGGCTGTAGGAGTGCATCCCCCTGGACCTTTGTCCCAATGTAATCAAGTTACTATGTTAAAAATAGTACATCACCAATATGTCCCATTATGTGACTTGATACAAGTGGAATTTCCTTTGAGAGTTGGATATTAGGCAGCTAATTAGATATCACAGCATTAGTTATTGTGTTGGGGCTAGCTGGCTTCATTCATCATAATGAACAGTCACACCTGAAGGGAACAAGGGCGCTCCTGTGCTCCAAATGCAGAGCTCAAAATGTGTTAAAGATGATTGGGCGTCTAATTGTTTGAGTTTGAAGATAATTATGTATTTGTGTCTGAAATAGACTGTTATAATGTTCTGTCACAAAAAATATTATTTTAACATTATAAAATACCTGTTACTTCTGCAGAACAGCTGTTTTCCCAGTGGCATAAATCTAGCGACCGATTGTTTATTGAAATGTATTGTGAATAAATATCAGCTGTTGTATGATGATTTCTGATGCCTACCATGTATGTATAGTTTGTTTATGAAACACTGTGTCTGGTGTAATATTTGACTCTATGAAGTGGTGTTACGGGGCACAGGGGCCGCCTCACCTTGTTTTTGCAGCTCATGTTAATCACCAGGTCATCTTGCTCCAGAAGCCTGCAGGCATAGCCGATGTTGACAGCTGTCTCAGGCTTGTCTCCCGTCAACACCCACACCTGGACCCCCGCCTCCCGTAGAGCCGTGATGGTGTCCGGGACACAGTCTTGCAGACGGTCCTCCACGCCTGTCGCCCCTGAGCCACCAGAGAAACCCCAGTCACTCCAATTATCCACACACACACCGTGCTGCACAGGCTGAAGTGTTTTACCCAGCAGGCAGAGGTTGGTCTCTAGCTGCACAGCAGAGTCCATGATGAGCTGCTCTCTGTTGTCCATTGCAGCCAAAGCCTGTTTTCTTTGCACTACCCAGGTCTCATACTCACTGTCACTCAACACCTGCAGCAACAGCACAAGGTAAAGCAGAGCTCACAACACTGGACCACTGAACACTTGTGAGAGCAGTCACCTTTTTGGCGATGCAGAGCGTGCGCAGTCCCTCTTTAGCATAACAGTCGAGATGTTGTTGAGTGTCTGATGCTATAGCCTTCTGCAGCTTGTCTGTGACATTTTCAAACAAAAAGGAATCAAACTTACACAAATGTACATTATACATGATTTGAAATATGTAATAGACTGAAAACAGAGAAGGGACAGAGCACTATAAAACACAACTAAATATTAAACATAAAAATGGTATATGAAATAATTGTATTTAATTGTATTAAACCTACCTCCATATGGGGTCCCAAGGAGTTCCATAATAGCATAATCTGCACCTTTAGTATAAAGGATGCATTGTTTAGAGATGGGGTGCCTCACCAACACAGACATCCTCTTCCTGTTGGAGTCAAAACTTAAGGTGTCCAGCACCTCAAACCTGAGCTGGGCCCCAGATGGGAGCTGCACTGTCACGCTGTCAGGGGTCCGGGATATCAGGACAAAGCCATATGCTTTAGCTGCGTGAACTAAGGCAGCTTCGTCTGGACTCTCTGCCTCATAGCAGAGCTTTTCTTTCGGCACAGCTGGAGTAGTACCCTGTGGTGGAACATGCAGGGAACATGTCTGCACCCCAGTTGGACTTCCAGACTGCCCCGGTACAGTCAGGTCTATGGGTGAGGTCTCCGAACTGGCGCAGGCTCTGGATCGAGTCCATGAACTCAGACTGTCTCGGACTGAACCTGCCTTCTTCACCAAACTGGACAAAGTATCTAATGGGTTGGATTGATTGGTCTGTTGAAACTCAGGGGTCTATATCACACAAATATACAAAACAAACAGATCATATATTAATACAGTTGTGGCCAAAAGTTTACATACCCTTTTAATCTTTTGACCATTTTTCATAGAATATGAATGATAACACAAAAATCTGAACTCTTTTGAAATCATAATGAAACAGAAACTACTCAAATGTCCCTGGTCTAACGTTCACATGACCTTCAACAACTGCCAGGAAGATTGTTCAGGAGCAAAGAAAAACTCACTTCAACTGAAATACAGGACTCTGACAAAATTGATGTTTGTTTCAAGATGCACAATATGTAAACTTTTGATCAGGGATATTTGGCTAGTGTCTCTAGTAGAAAAGCGTAAACAAACAGGTTTTTTTCTTTTTTTTTTTCTTTTTATAATAAATGGCTTCACGCAACCACTAACCTTGAGTGAAATAAAGGTTTTGGTGTTATCATTCATATTCTATGAAATACATCAGTTTACATGTATATATAGTATAGATATTTATAAACAACGTGTATCTAGTCTTTGTGAGTGGGGTGGTGGTGGTGGTGGTGGTGGTGGTGGGGGGTGACTGTCAAGCTAAATGTCAGAGCCCAAACACATAAACCTTGTACATAACGTAGTGAATTGTGGACATGAGGAAACTCAGCACTGTTGCTCATGCTGAGATGTGTGTTTTTCTTTTTTTTTAAATAAATTTGACATATTGAGAAATATTAATAATGGAGATGATTCCTTGCCTATTGTTTAGTGTCATAATCCCAGCTTGTATTGTGTGTGAGCAAGAGTGAGGTCGTTACGTGACATTCGGAGATATTTCCTCCTCC
>OMNZ01071692.1:16857-39897 GCA_900303255.1 Lesueurigobius sanzi | reverse complement strand
TGCCAGTTTTATGTACAAAAGCGGCCAAAAAAACCATTCCCCCTCCCATAGAAGTCGATACCTCTATACTCCGTCTATGGTCAGAGTTTAGAATAGAGATGGCTACAAGTACATTGCTCCTCACCTGAGCCTCAAACCAGAAGGCAAGTAACAGAATTCAGCCAACTTTGGGCCTTCAGAGCAGGATCCACTATAGTTAGTTGCAAGGCACTAAAACATTTAAATTCATTCTCCATTGAGTACAATAAATGTTGCATTTCACATGATTTTGTTTTGCTTGCTCCCAATATTTGTTTAGATTTACACAATGAACAGTTGCATAAAACTGTATTTTGGGTTCATATATTGTAGATAACACTCAAATGGGGCTGACCCAGGGGGCACTTAGTTATGTTAGGGTTGGTCCAGGACCAACAATTGAACATTTGTGTGTAAAATTGTGATTATGAGCCATTTCCCAATATTTGTCAAGATTGGATGTGGCCCTCCGTCTACACCATAGACCCACAATAACTAATTGTGGTATTAATAACTAGAAAGTTTCAATGCCAAAACAGAATTGCAAAAGTAACACAAAATTAATTATTATAAAATATGCTGATTTTGCTCAAAGAACCAGCCTTTAATGGAATTATTAGTCTGTTTTATGGAAGTCAATGATGAATTTTGCAGCAGATGATTAGAACAGTATTGTTCAGACACCTTTATTGTACACCAGGTATTATTTAATTACAGCCTCCAGTCATAACAACCTTAAAAGCATTCTCTGTTAGTACGTCAGCATTACTCACTGTAATGCAGACGCCAGGCACGGCTCGTCTCTGCTTCAGGTTGGTCTCTCCATCCAGGTTGGCTGTCTCAATGTGGCACACGCCATTTGGGTCGGACGTGTACAGGAGTAGGAGGTCCGCAGGGATGATGTCATTGGACTCAACCCTCACAAAGTCCCCCACTCTCACATCCTTCCATCGCTTCTCCACAAAGCACTTCTCTTTCCTGGAAGCAGACAACTTTGAGGTCTTTTTGGGTCAGATACAGAGATGGTGATGTTCCTTTAATTATGCACTAAAGTAAAATGAAAGACATTACTTAAGAAGATAAACTTAAATTATACATTGAAAGTGCAAACTGGGATTTTTATACTTCTAAGTACAGTAGAATAATTCAAATACTTATGCTTTTAATTTCATTTGACCTTCATAAACCAGGAAAGTCTCACTGAGATTAAGAATCTCTTTTTCAAGGGAGTCCTGGCCCAGGAGGGGATCCTATTGTACATGTTTTTAGCGGTAGGTGAAACCAGAGTATCTGGAGGGAACCTATGTAGTCAAAGGAAGAACCTCACTAAGTGAATAGGCTGTGTAATAGAAAGAGGAGTGTCTATATCCCATTAAGGTAACTACCATGACTGTGGATTTATATCAGTGTTTACATGAATGAGAAAGAGTCATTGTTTTGGAAAGAGGCCAATGTGTTTGAACTGGGAGTATGTGAACCAGCACGTTGGGTGACAGCGGGACAGCGCTGCTGCAGACAAAGAGCAGGTATGCTGTTCTGCATGAAAGACTTGATCAAGTCCTTCCAGACTCAACACCAAAGGCCACACCTGAGCACAGCAGCTGGAGGTTACAGCTTTTCACGTTTAGTTTTAAGACAGGCTTGACAGGTAGAACTAATTAAACCTCAGTAATGGAAATAATAAACAGCGTGAGAGGTTGCATTCTTTAAGATTTATACAATGTAGGCCATTATAAGACAGCTGTAATGTTTGTTTGATGCATTCCCAAGATTGTGTTTATCTATAGACACGCAGTCACACTTTTTTAGCAGAGATGTGATCTAAAGTGCAGGCTTATCTTTATTTATGCAAAAAGTTGACTGGATTCAAAATGATTTCAGAACATTTAATTGAGTAAAAATGTAATTGGTTGCATCGCAGACAGTAAAGTTATAGAGACAAGTATTAATTTTAATTGGATAAGATTAAAGAAACAGCCAAGGGTGTAAAATACGGGGGGGATAGGGGGGTTATAACCCCTCCAATATTTAAACCTGACTAAGTTAACCCCCCCAAAATTTTTGTCCAAACAATAGGGGGCTCAGTTTCGGCCCCCCCCAATATTCAATCAAAAGTTACGCCCTTGGAAACAGCTCATTAACAATCACAAAAAAATGTTACAAAAGGGGTCTCGCTCACGTTACAAATCTGTCTTTTATAATACATAAATAACTTGTAAATATGGGGGATGGGGAAGTAGCCAGTATTCACACACCCAAGATTTAGAAAAAAAAACATGGACAACATGACACGTCAGAGGACTGACTCTCTCCATTGAACACACTAAATAATTGAAGTGCCAGTATGAAGATTAATTTGACTCAGCATTATGGACCTGTTTGTGGGAGTGGATTGACAGGAGTTTAAGATTAAGTAACAGATACACTCCTCTCAGGTGTGTGAACGAGTTACGTAGGTGACGGGAAATATAGATGTGACTGCAATGAATTAGACTAAAGCAGTGTGATCAGACGGCATTCCTCAGGCCTTCAGTGACGAGTGGAACATTCACGCACGCGGCTGGAGTTTAAGACTTCATTAGGACAAGGTTTTAATTATTATCTCAGAGGATTATAATCTAAGATGATAAATACTGTATAAAGATGATAATATGTGTCTAGTGTAGGAATGAAGCTGTCGCACACATTTTTTTTTTCATACCACTTTCTAAGCAAATCTAACTCATGCTTTAAACTGGTTGCTAAGCCAGGTAGCGTACTTAAAAATATGAACTATAACCTTTTGCATTTGGCCAGGCCGTCTTCTCTTATAAAGCGTCCCAACAGTGGAACACAGTACCTGAAGCCATTAGAGAGTCACCCAGTGGTTTCGCTAGGGATCATTAAAAATCTGTCATGAGCTATTTTTATCCTTCATTAATTAATCTCTCAAGTATTATGTATGTAAGAAAAAACAGACTACAGGATAAATGGATGCAAATCTAAATATAATTTGTGAGCAGAATCATGGAACATGGATTTGGAAACTACATTATGTTATAACTTGTGCATAAAACTGTCAAAGGATGACAATGGCTTGATTTTTTTGAAGGACAACCATCAAAATTTTCTGTCAGAACTCAAAATAATTTTAATAATGTTAATGTAACCCTCTGGAGTCACCCTTGTATATTTGTTTACAATTAATGCCAAGAAGTGGCTTGTGGAGACACAGACTTGTGACCACTAACTGTACAGCAAATGTATCCTACTTTTCAATGTAAATGTATTGTATACATGTAAATTGAAGTGTGGTTTTAATTTGGTCTATTTTTAGGCTGGCTTTAACATCTTCCCATGGGACTACTGAGGAAAACTATAGCTTAGCTAACTCAGGCACATTTACATTGTATAATGTTGATTAATGTGCACTGTCCCATTTCAAATAAACAAATAAATAAAATATGATAAAACTTGTGTTTTTTTCCCACAAAATATTGATTATATTTCTTTTGGAATCTAATAGTTTGTGGAAAAATGAAGTCTACAAGTACACTGCTCAAAAAAAAAATAAAGGGAACACTAAAATCTGCTCGAAAAAAATAAAGGGAGCAGTGTATTTCTATATGTATTTATTGTGCTTGTATAAAAGCCTTTGTGACAATGTTCAGGGAACATTACTGTCACTGTAATGTTTACAATCAAACAAAATTCTAATTTGATGCACACAACACAAAGGTTTTTGTGTCAGCTTTTACAAAATACTGAAGGACAAAACTATCAGGTGAAGGTCCTTTCATTTAGACAGAACCATAGTTTAATACTAAATGCATTTTAACCTTGCTGAGATTATGCAGAGCAGCAGTAAGGATTCCTTACAGGGAGCAACTGACAGTTTCTATTAAATTCGCTGGTGGCAGTTAAACACTGCCTGCTATCTCCCTGATCTACACATGTTCACAGATCACTACAAACACAGATGTGCCACTGCTGCTGATGGTGAGTGGCCTCATTACCACAGCCCACTGCTCTGGTTTACCTGCTGTACACCAAACATGGCATGCCGTTGAGCTTCTTGTCCGACTGGTACCTCCTGAAATCCTCCCAGGCATCTTTCATAGCCGTCAGAGCCAAGATGACACAAATGGGAATCATGGCAACTTCGGGCTGGAAAGCTTGGACCACGGGCACGAAGTTCAAAATGGCCAAACCAACAAAATACAGGTTTGCCAGGCGGTGAAACTGCTCAAAGAGATTCATGGGTAGGAAGAAGAGCAGAGAGTATTTGGTTGTCTTGATGCCATTGCTGGGGAAGTGGCGATTTGGTTGGTTCCACTTGTTCTGTCCTTCATAGGGTAAATTGGACACCAGGTTGCGCAGATCCTTGTCCCGCACCCGCTGACCATCCAAAGCATCCCTGATTCGGGCCAGGGGGCTTATCCAGGGCATGGCTGCAAAAATTCCCCGCTTCTAGACAAACCTTTTTTCCGCCATTGCCTGTATAAATCACTGCCTTTGTGACTTCTCCACTCCGCCGTCTTCTTGAGAGTGTGCCAGGCCCCAAAATCAGGTTAAAGCCACAGTGACAGGACACCTCAGCTATGCCCTGCCCACTTCTTTGACAGGTGTGTTTGCATTCCAGTCAGTGAAGCTGTAAAGTGCTCAAGAGACTGGGAAAGTGTCCATCACAGAGAAAGGTGCACCCGGGAGCCCGTTTTAACTTAGCAAATCGGGGTTTTGTGAGCCAAGCTGTTGAAATATTAGCAAAGTGCTGCCTCTATGTTAAGCTACATCTCAATCTGAAAAATATGTATTCAAAACAAAACCCTCAAAGAAGAAGAACTTTCCCCATGCCTCATAAAATATTCAACCTTACAAGTGATTGGAGTTGCAATTTATGTTTGATAATAAAGTTTTGGTTCATAGTTTGTATTAAGATACAATTGACAAAGTTAGAAGGTCTTATGCATGATATCAGAAGACAATATATGGCATTTATTTTTACTATTTGCAAATTGTTCATGTGGTTGTGTTCATGTGCCATCACAATATTATAAAGGGCCTATAGTTTGAAATTGAGGATGAGGGCAGCTGAAAATGCAGATTTCTAGCCAGTAGTTCATTGATATTTTCTGAGCCAATCCACATAAAACAAAAACTGTTTCAAAGTTCAATGTCTTCTCTGTCAGTACATTAACTTAGGTTATTTTCTCATAAAGGTGTCCAAAAGTGGTGACAACATTCAAAAACATGTGCATGATGTTGGCCAGTAAAGGACTTTCAGCCATAAGAATATGTGAACCCAATCAATGATGAAGTTCAACATTTGTCTGATGTTTCTCTCCCATAGAGTTGTATTAGCACCTGCTCCAACTGAAGTCGAAGTCTGAAACGTGAACACAACCTATTGTAACCATTAGAATTGCGAGAATGTGAATGTGCTGAACAGTTTGAACACTTTTTGTAGGATGCTTAGTGGCACCTGTTCACCGCTGAACTGTGAAGTCAGAGGTCGGAGGAAGACTCTGGTCTGAAGAATGAGATAATGCACGAGACAGGAGTGTATAAAGTGTGTGACATGAACACTAACGTTTGATGGACTGGCACAAAGCAGTGTCTCGCACAGATGGCCTCAATGCAGGATGCCTTCCACTTCCTCATGTTGACATATGTTGTCTTTTCCAGAGCAGGCTGCCAAACCTGTTTAAAAAGGCCAGAATCACAGTGAGACAACCTAAAAATGCCTGTAGTAGATTCTATTTTAGACTAACCTTGATTGGCCACTGATGTAATTCAGTAGGTCAATGCAGCTTAAGAATAAAGCAGTCTGACACTATACATTTACCAAGCACGTCTAATATGAAGCAAAAGGACAATGCTGGGACAAATAAAACTACAAAAGCAATTTTCTTAGAAGTGATCCAAATAGTTAGAATCGGCTCCAGGCAAAAACAAGGACCAGATTACATTAAATTCATTTTAGGCTACATGCTTTCGTAAAAAGGATGAATATATTCTAAAACATCATATTATTCAGGAGCGAACTGAAACAAGCTCATGAAGAAAATGTTGAAGAGTAGAAAAAAGGAAATTGGCATTAGGAGAAAAGTCCATTGTCAAGTTAGTCTTTTAAAGGAATAGGCCACTATTTTACATAATGTTACCTGAGCTTAGATGGGTTGATGCTACCTGTCTGGTCTTTGTGCGTGCCTTCAGTAACGTAAATAGGGTACAGGTACAGGTACGCATCAACTCGTCTAAGCTCAGGTAAGAACATATCTCAGTATGTAAAATAGTGGCCTATTCCTTTAAGGTCCAGGTTAAAGATCACCATAAGCAGCCTGTTTGTGAATGCAGGCCAATTACCCTGTTTTTATTTACGACAATTTGTATTTTACTCTAGTCTATTCATCTATAATGTCACATGAAAAGAAAAAAATAATAATTTCCAAAATTTGACCTAATTGGTTCACTTTACCTTGTGGCTCACGTTACCACATAAGCTACCATCCAAAGGCTATATTTGTTTTAATTCTCAGCAACTAATACGAGACGGCTATGACTTTGTCCTCATGTCCTTGAGCGCCTTCAATAACAGGTTGACGTCTCGCGGGCGAACAGTCTGTTTGTCCATTCGCTACGGGACTCAGAGGGGTGTCAGACTCCCTCTCCTCCCTACGGTCCGTCCCGGTCAGATCAGGCTTTGGCTGCGCGCAGTGGCGCAGCTGCGACTCACTCTTACACAAGAACTCTTGGAAACAAAACACACACGATTGAACGGAGCACTGTGCATCTCTAATTACTCCAGCGACACGGAAACACCACAAAGTAGCAAGCATCTGCTTTTCTCCCCTTTCCTGCGTGTCAACATTAATGGCTTTTTGAACACCGGAAGTCCAATTTGGCTCACGCCATCTGTCCACCAGACGAAGACAATATATGGGTAACTTTGAAAAGGGACTTACACACACTAACAAGACCCATTAGACACTACCTGGCAGACTCCTTAGCCATCAGTGGTCCCAAAGTGTGAGAACCATATATGGCCATGGGCTCAATGTAAAAAAAAAACCTAAAGGCCTGTAGTAGGCTACACGCCACACCAATTCTTCATTTAGTGTGACATTTCCAAATAATGTTGTCATATTTTCTTATTTTCCTTTGCAGTGCTTCCCCTTTTCCTTTATAAACCAAGCAGTAGCTACACATTTGTCACTGCTGGAACAGAATCCCCTTTAAAATATTAAATATTCAGTGTTTTGCTACATGAAATATTCACTGGCATCCATTTAAGAGCTGAAACAGTGGTCAGATCCGGGAGCAGCAGAGTGCATAAATGGATAGATGCCCTCTCTGTATCTCTCTTTCTCTTTTTTTTCCCCCCTTGCTTGCTATTTTATTCCCTCTCTCTTCTTTTTGCCCCTGAAGCCACTGGGCCGCAGAGTGCCTTCATATCAATGGTGCTGTGAGTTAATGTTCCCCAAGGCACAGGGCAGTTTTCAGTCCAGGCCTCTCCATCCATTACTCTGACTATGGGCCCTTACACCCGCGGTATCCTGTCCAGTTTACCCCCGCATTTGCGTCGCCTTTCGTTATTGCCGCACTCACACAGACACCCAGTCAGCCATGAGCACACAGAAAACCTCATGCACTCTTGGTTTTTGAAGTGATAGACTGAATCCATTTTTAATTTAATTTAGATTACATCTTCATATTTGCTGACAATCATTACACAAGGTATTTACAGTCATTATGAAATATTACAATTGGAATTTACAGAAACTTTGTACAAAATATTACGCCTGACGTTAATTCCTGGATCTCAAGGTTAAGTGGTTTCTTTGTTCCTTTATAGTTGCTGTAGTCTGGAAGTGCTTCAGCAAAGTATTTTCCGAGTCTGTTAAAAAGAAATGAAAGTCCAAAAACATTACAGTCTGCAAAGTTGTGAATCATATTTTCAGGTGTTCTTTTCTGTTCGAGTGGAGCATTTTGAACTGCAAAAACAACAGACCCATTTAAATAGGATAAATTCATAATATTTACACATAAAGTGAATATTGTTTTATAAAAATGAATCATCTTTTTTCTTTAAACATGATTTATGTTTTTTTTATCTACATTTTTCAAACAAAACCTAGTCACGATAAAACGCATCATACTATCATTCATTTCTACTGATAATGATGATTGTGGATTGCCATATTTATGCAGCAATAATAAAAATAAAATAAAAATCTGATTAGTCAAAGCCATCCTTTGCCTCTTCACACAATGGCAGAGAGTTATGGAAGAGTCTAAAGGTTTTCCTTCAAAAACAACTAACATGTGGTGAGATGGATTCTGTCAACAGTGAAAAAGCATTAAACAAAGTTGGCCAAAGCATCAGCGTCCACAGTTTTACTCTTGGTTTCTCCCTATAGCGAGATAGCTTTTAAATACTTTTAAAAGCCGTGGCAGCATAGAAGCCATATAGGATTGTCCAGTGAGAATCCCCCCCCCAAAACCCGCCCAAACCCTCTTTCCCCCGTGGTTTTCCAGCGTTGGTCCTTTGTCTCCACGCCGGCCGTTTGGTCCATGCTTAAAGTCATAATAGCTGCAAAAAAGTAACTGGCACATTATAGCCTGACAGAATAAACTACCAAGTATAAACGAAACGGCTTTGCGCTCATCTTTTACCATGGCTGAGATGCAAATGAAAATCAAACATAAGCATGCTTTTTAAAGGATGTTTTTGATTTACAGTAATTATAGGAAAATAGACTATCAAGGATGGCTCTTTTAAATCATTGATAAAGCTTTCCTGGATGCACACGGCTCGGCTACGAAGTAAATAGATACGAAACAAAACAAATCTTTAAAGTATAAGCAAACACAAGCATAAATATTTTGATCCACAGAGAGTAAGCTATAAATGACAAATATTAGTGATAGATTGAAATTTCTGAACAGGCACCGTTTCTGTTCCTCTCAAACCTCTTGTTTTTGTGTGAATTCAGTCATAGTAAGGTGTTTCCCACATCCTGAAGTAGCCACTGCTGACTTGTGTTGGGTGCTGCTGGAGTCCATCCAAAAAGTCTCATCGTTATTGTTTTTTCTTTTTTTTTTTCTTAAAAGAACCAGCAAAAACGTTGGTGCACTGTTTGTTTTTTTTTAATTCTCACTCTCTCACACACACGACGCTCTCCTCCCTGAAGTGTGCCCCGTCCCGTTCCCCCCCTCAACATGAGCGCTGGCCTCCCGTGGGCTTAATGGACGTAGTAGAGCCAGTACACCACGTTAAAGAAGGAAAAAACAGTGGGGAAGATCATCCTGGACCACTTGTCGATAGAGTTCACATCCGAGAGGTCTGGGATGTTGACCTTGAGCTGGGAGGCCCGTCTCCGTAGGCGGGACTTCTTCTGGGCGTGCCGCTCCAGGGCGCTGTGGCCATAGTTCTGGCGGGCCATGGCTGCCCGGCGGTACATCAGCGAGGAGGCGTCATAGGCCATCATGGTGTTGCGGGGGTCTCCTGGCGCGCCTAGCCCTCGGGACAGGTCTGCGGGTCCGCCCATCTCGTTCTTCATCTCCAAAGTCCCAAATAGGAGGTTGTCGTCGGGCGTCATCTATGGGGAGGGACAGAAAGAGGGGCAGCCATAAGAGGTGACTGTCCAAGGATTTGTAACAAGAATCTAAATGATGCTACTTACTATCTATTCTAATGAGCAGCGACTTATTGTGCAAAAATATGGAGCTAAAATGGGTAATGCAAATGAGCCAAATGCTGCATCTTACAGTAAACAGAGTGCTTTTTAACATTACATCGTCAATAAATTGTCAATCAATAACTGAGTGATACAACAACCACAGGACTATGACATAACATTCCTGGATAAGCACAACACACTCCACAAACTAGGTCTTTATGGAGAGAAGTCTTTATTGCCGTCTCAGAATTTCAACCAAAGCAGTGGTTAAAATTCTGTCTACTCACAAGACAAACGGAAGAAATAAAGAGAAAGCAAAGGAAAATGTGACAGGAGAAGGCTGAAAGAATAGTAAGCACTTTGGTAAGATGAGGGAGAGGCTACGTTTTGGGGCAGGTTGGGAAAAGACGTTGTGGGGAAGTGAATTCATATCAACATTTCTTCATCCATAGCCTGACGTCTGAATGTGTCTCCTAGATAGACAAATTCCCCCTGTAAATAGAGCCTATGTACCTTAAAAGCAGCTATTCGTCAAACTGAAGATGTTTTCTAAGCCTTTTACGTTTTGTTCCACATTGATTAGATGAAGACTAGCATGTTGAAACTGAAGCCTAACTGATTGATCAGCTAATGCCCCTAGAAATCAAACTGCTAAGCCATGTTTGTCAGGAAAATGCATGAAGAGCAAACCAAGAAAAGGGGAAAAAACACAATGGTGGGAGTGATGGTCGCTTTAAAATCTACAGAAATCAAAGAAATGCACAAAAACTACAGCATTTTTTTTCTCTGATCTGGGTTGACTCAGATTGATGACATTGTTAGTTTTGATTTTCAAAACCTCCAGTACCTTATTTCTTTGCTCGCCTAGTCCTAATGCGGCATCGTCCATAAAGATGGGATCCCACATCGAGTCATACGCGTCAATTTCCTTCTGTTTCATTCTGGCATACAGAGCATCATCTCTCTGAACTACATTTCCCACCAGCCACTGCAAGCATACAAAATCAGCACTGTTACTTAGGGGAAATCGTAGCTTGCCACACTCAGAAGGAAAGGGTGTTTTTTTTTTTTATGTTTCTCTTGTTCGAGCTACATGAAGCAGCTGAATAGAATTTTTTTGTCATTGGCACCAGAGCCAGTGAATGTTTCAAGGCACCTAGCCTTTTGAAAGACATAGAAATATGGAGATATACAACAAGCCAGACATTGCTTCTGCATTCACTTTGGTAGAGGCTTTAAACATGTTTCATTCAGCTGTTATTGACACACGGAGCTTAACCAGAGAAGAGTCGGAGAGCTGGAGGAGTAAAGAGGACATAAGCATTGATCACAGCCTCACATTGACCTTGAGAGAAGGCTCGGCTCCACAGAAACAAACACACACAGTAAATGATGGCACTGTTATTTCCAGACCCGCTGCAGCACACATACAGCTAGTACCTTGTTGGGGTCAGGCCGCAGCTTTTCATTGTTAGCCAAAGCAGCTTTCTCAGCCGCCTTCTTCTGCCGCTGTGGGCCTTGGCCGAAGAAGATGTAGTTGACGAAGGCGTACTCCAGCAGGGCCAGGAAGACAAACACGAAGCAGCCCATGAGGTACATGTCGATGGCTTTGACATAGGGGATCTTAGGCAGCGTCTCCCGCAGGTGAGTGTTGATGGTGGTCATGGTCAGCACCGTTGTGATTCCTGGGAACGTGGACAAAAAGACATCGCTAGAGTCATACATTTAAGACACTGAATAACTGACATTAAATTATTACAAAATATTAATTACGTTACATGAATAAAATGACTGTGCAAAGGGGAAAAACAATGGTATTGTCTTGAGCCTTTACAAGCTTTGAGTTGGATCTTTACATAAATATTTACCTATTGAGCTGCTCTGGAAAGCGAATTTGAAGGATCACTCTTTGAAATCAAATCTTGTTAAATATATCCCTCTCATCTAGGAATCCAAACTACCAGATGATTATAAATTTACCCATAGATTTTATTTACATCCTAAGAAATTGCATAAAATAAAGATAATCCATGTAGCGAATACCAGTGGCACCTCTCTAAACATGGTATGGGACTGTCCTGAGGTACACTGTTTGGGGGAAAATTTTGTAAGAACTACATTTGTGCGCAAGGTTTACATATCCTTTTATTCTTTGGGCCATTTTTCATAAAATATGAATGATAACACTCATGGTTAGTGGTTGTGCGAAGCCATTTATTGTCAAATAACTGAGTTTACTCTTTTGAAATCATAATGAAACAGAAACTACTCAAATGTCCCTGATCTAATGTTTACATGACCTTCAACAACTGCCAGGAAAATTGTTCAGGAGCAAAGGAAAACTCACTTCAGCTGAAATACAGGAGTCTCTGACAAAAATGATGTTTGTTTCAAGATGCACAATATGTACATTTTTAAGGAGGGACATTTGGCTAGTTTCTAGTTGAAAAGCGTAAACAAGGCAATAAATGGCTTCATGCAACCACTAACCATGAGAGAAATAAAGGTTTTTGTGCTATCATTCATATTCTATGAAATGCATGAGTTTACATACCTGCCAGGGTATGTACCTTTTGAGCATAACTGTATGTCAAATATCTTGGGATGGGCTACACTCCACATTCCAAGGTTGCTTTTAATAAATGACATATCCAGTATGAACCATGCATGATCACCATGTGTTATTAGCCGGTTTTACAGCTGCTAAAAATATTGCATGTCACTGGAAATCAACACAACTTCTGAGTGTGGGGGCGTGGTTTGCTGCATACAGAGAAACTGTGCAGCTAGAGCCCTCTGCAGCTCGCCTTCAAAAGAGCAAAAGCTGAAGATATCACTTGTTGACACACTTGCTAAAACAACTTAAAAGTAACCCGCAGCAAGATGTACTTTTCTTCTTTTTCATTGCATTTTGAATTAATACATAGTCGTGTGTATTCTTACTTTCTCTCCTATTTTGTTACATAAGTGTAACATGCATTAATGTATGCAATGCTATTTAATAACCTCAGTGTTTACAATACTTGCAATGTCACTTTATCAACCAACCACCCGAATATAAACAGTTATTTATTATATATTCATACTTGGATCCATAGTCATATACATATTTATATATCACATACAGCAGGGATAGGCAAGATGACCGTTTCAAGGGCCAAATTTCTTTCTAGCCACAAGACGGGGGGCCAAGCTTCACAATTTTGACCCCATTTTAATCATTGTTTTGTACAAAAGTTTGGTTGAAATATTTTCTAAACAAGGGGGTTCTGGGATTCCTCCCCGTGCAAGATTTCAAAGAAATTGGTCATATTTTCTGTCATTTCGGCGCATTTTAAAAGGAGTCATATTTCTCACACCATCTGAGGGGCCAGAGGATACATGCTGGAGGGCCGGATTTAGCCCCCGGGCCTGACGTTGACTACCCCTGACATACAGTATAGCACATCCTGTTTTTTACTAGAGTTCTATCTTATTTTTTTAATTCAGTGTACATAAGAGATGTTTATATAGTTTTTTAAATTATTATTGGTAGATGCTAAGAGACATTTATTTTATTTTATTTTAATCTAGTACTATTATTACCTGTTTTTGCAAACTTACTTTCTTCTTGATGGCACATTTTTCCTGACTTTTTGCACCCCCCTGTGTGATCCTATTTTAAGAGTTGTTGTAACAGGTGAATTTCTCCATTGTGAGATCAATAAAGAACTATCTTATCTTCTCTTATTTCTGTGGATGTCTTTTGATGGAGGGAATTAGCCTCAATGAGTAATATCATGTTATTTGTATGTACAAGATGCATTTTCTCTTTGTGCACCAAGCAGTAAATCATGAACACATTAAACACAAATTGCAAACATTTAAGTAAATATAGTCAAGTATTAAGAGGAAACTATTCATTTTCTATGTGTTGAAACTTCTTGGTGACAGGGTCTAGTCAGCCTAAGACCCATAGTTACTCATGTATCCTCAAAGCAAAAGTGCTATGTTTGGTTTTGTAATTTTTAAATAAAAGTATCTTAGGGAGTGGTCTCAGTTTTGCTGCATTTCAGTTTTATGCAGCAAAAATCTGGAACAGTCGCCAGAAGATGTGAGACAGGCCTCAACTTTGACAATGTTTAAATCCAGGCTGAAAATGGTTATTTTTAACTGTGCATATGGCAACTGAAAGTATTTTATCTACACTCTTCACTTTTAATGTAATTAGTTAATGATTATATTTGTTTTATTGATTGATTTTTATCTGCTCTCTTGTAATTTTATGAAATTATGAAGCACTTTGAATTACCTTGTGTATGAATTGTGGTCTACAAATAAATTTGCCTTGCCTGTGTGAGTGGTTGGTGGTGGTCGGAGGGACCGTTGGCGCAGATGTGAGCAGGCTCGCTTCTGTCAGTCTACCCCAGGGGAAACTGTGGCTACAAATGTAGCTACCACCATCAGCATGGAGTGAATGGACCCCCCTCCCTTTCATGTGTGAAGCGCTTTGGGTGTGACTGTGTCATATGAAAAGCGCTATACAAATAAGATTCCTTTCCTTTCCCCTTGCCTATCTCATATGGGGTAATAGGTTGGAAACCTATGATACGTGCAAATAAAAAGCAATAAACTCTTTTTTTGACACCTGATCTCAGTCACAACAGGATTAACCTATAACTTTTGACAAATGCATGTTGTCACATAGCCATTAGTCATCTGCATGTACAATCTGCATTTGGTCATATTCACGCGTTTTAAAAATAACCCAGCCGCCAACAGGCTCCATTTATCATTGTGCCTTCTGCTCGGGACACTGAGAGGAGGCACATCTTTAAATCACATTACTATTTGAATATGCCGTCTAAAAACCCCGACCCACAAGTGTCCCACTTCACAAAACAAATGGAGTGTGACAAGAGCAATACACAGCGGGCTGAAAGTCATTTCCTCTGTTCTGACCTTGTATTTACAAAACATAGATGTTAAGACAACAACGAGGATGTCCATTCTAGTATTATTGTGTGGTTTTAGTACAATTCTAGACGTTATATTTAGCCAGAGAGGAAACAAGGCGAGCACAGAGACAGTGCATTTCAAGGTCGCACTGCAGCTCTGCTCTCTCCACATGAGTCACGCATACATAGTCATCTCCAAATAAGAGACATTTAGCAGGCAGCCATCACACACGGCTATCACTCACATGCTTAGAGCTAATAGAGGGAAATGCCCAGACAATAACATACAACAGCACAGGGCCATGGAGCTGATCTGAGTGTAATGCTACTAAAGTACATTAAACGGAGCCGTAATCATTGAGCTGTGGGTTATTTCCCCTTGCTGTTGTTAAGAAGTGGTGAGGCGGACTCACCCAGGGCGACTCTGGCAGCGGAGGCATCGTAGTTGATCCAGAAGGAGACCCAGGAGAGGATGGTAATCAGGATAGAAGGCATGTACGTCTGCAGGATGAAGTAACCGATGTTCCTCTTGAGTTTGAAGCTGAGGGACAGGCGGGGGTAGGAACCTAAAGCAGAGGAAGTGCAGTAGAAATAGATCTTTCTCAGTGATGCCCACTAAAAGCTATATATTCCTCGCCATTACAAAGACTGCCTTATCTGTTTTTGACAAGGCATTGTTGGTAGCAATCCAATGAATTTAATTATTTTAAAAATAGACAAAATGCATGCAAACAATTATCAAAATGAATAATACACTTATTTCCAATTTGTATTCCTCTAATTTCAAGGAAAAGCCTTGGCAGTCATCAGTGACGTACCTGTAGAGAACACTACATTTTTGGAGATAAGTTTGTAGTCAACAATTGAAAACTGAGGAAGTTCGATTCTGTCAACCCCAGACACTGCACCTTCTCCACCTCGCCAGTAAAACTCAATGTCATCTGTGGTGTAGCCATCTGCAAAGGACAATCAGAAATGACATAACGCCTTTGTCTTACAAATCATTTTTGTACATAAAATGCAGATACTCTATTAATGTAAGTACTCATGAGTGTGTAAGACAGTTTGGTTAAAGACATGTCTAGCCAGGCCATGGATCTATTTCGAAGAATGTTCAGTTGAAGACAAAGAAGTTATTGGGCAGCTGCATCTGCTTGATGCACATAAGGAGAACACTTTTGCTGATGCCTAAACCAGACCAGCACCACCTCCACACCAATGAAGCGACCAATTCAAATGGGATTGATAATAAATGGTATGTCTTATTATTATTATTGTTATGTGTTCTACTGCTGAGTTGTCATGATGAAGTTAATAATGTACAAATGTATACATTGCAACGCAGGCAATGACATGCGTTTGATGGCTATTAATTACACGTTATGGAAATTTGTTTCATCATGTCCAATCATTCTCATTCTAATTGGAGTTTTAGGAAGTTTGTGATTTCTTTTTTTTAGTTTATGAAATGTAAGTGGTAAACATAACGCTTTTCCACCTGCATTAGGCACTCGGCGGCAGGATAGAATATAGCCACTACAATAAAGGCTAATATTGATAAACTGTACAGACCCAAGTTGCAAACAAATCAGAACAAAAATATTGCTCATTGGTGCAGTGCATCTTGTATGGCCAGTTGTTTGATCAGCTGTGTTGAACTGGGGACGTATGAAGAAGGGAGGTTTTAAGACTTGTCTTTTAAAAATGCATTAAGTTTATCAAGAGAAATGTGAGTTCTCTGGGCTCATTAGTGTGAATAAAATAGCAAGCTCTGGCATGAAGCAAGTGAAGCGTTAAAACCATTGCCAGTTAATCCATTTGAGCAAGAGCCTGGTGATCAAAACTGAGCTGCGTGATAGGACAGGGTCTTGTGTGGTGCTGCTGAGAAAAAAGCATGAGTGATGGAGAGGAAGATAAAAAGGTCATAATTTTTTATTACAATGTGTCTGTGTGCAAATGGATGCTCAAGAGTAAAATCACAAGGTTAAATCCACTATTTGTGAAGCGCTATGAGAGAGGGACAGAGAGAGACAAACACACAGACAATGCAGCGCTAAGATTAGCTAAGATCAGCCCAGACAAAGCCCTTCTTTTGTCCACTCCTGTTCTGTTATATTAGTTACTACATAACACCAATCTATGTGCTAAATGAGCTCTTTGCTCCATACAAACATGGCAGCTCCACTGTCAGCACATCCTCAAACTCTGGACTAATCAGCCTCCTAAAGCCTGGGGAAGCTACTGCAGCTGCAGCTGAATTAATTAGGCTGGATGTTATCAGTCACTGAGCCATTAGTGATGTTTCTCTTGATGTGCATCTCATATCTTATCAGCCTTTCTCAGCATTTTACGTGCAGCTATCAACCTGTTTACTACCTCCTGGCCCATGGGCTGCAAGACTTTCTCATTTTTGTAATATCTGTGTCAATGTGGGAGTCATTGTCTGCTGCCAGGGCGATCATACTTACAGCTTTCGATCTCCAAGGTGCAGTTTTGTTCATCCAGAGGGTAGCGCCTCAGGTCCATCATGCAGGCAGCAGTTGTAGTGATCCTAAAAAGAGGCAGAGAGTAACCATTTCACCCTGTACTTTGTTAAATGAACAATAAAATATAGTAGGCTTACAATTTTTTGTGTGTGAACAGGACACAGGCATGAGGCATAATGAACTCAGCCTTTAGACCCCACAATTCTTTAATAGAAAGTGACCAAAATAGATGTAGACGAGTCTAACACTGAGAGAGCTGCTTTATGCTTCACACGATTTGGCCAAAGCTGAGACGGGCTGGCACCCATCTACGCCAAACCCCAGAGGCCGACTGATCCTGGGCAAACAATGTGGTACTCCAGCTACACCAAGCATCATCGTCTACTCCATATCCCTGAACAAAAATGTTTCTCTAACAATACATAATGCTGGGGCCATTCACTTCTTAACAGTCTATTGATGATGAACGGTTGAAGATCTATCTAAAATCATTCTAGGAGTAAAACCTAAACCTGAAACACATGAAAAGAGAGTGATGCTGAAGTAACAATGTCTAGGTTTTATATGACTGTGGACAGTAAAAAAATAAAAAATTCAAACTTTAAAAGTTGTAATACAGCAAAAGAAAACATATTGTGAAATATTGTGGGGTTGGATTTTAATCAAACGTAACTCCACAGCACATGTGCAATCTTTCTAATAGACACAAATACTGCATTACAACACTGCATTACTAATTTTGTTAATCTATGTGGAATAAAGTATGTTCTGTGTAAAATATTTAATAGAACTTGTCTATGTTTAGTAGATAATATTGTCTGTGGCAAGTTCCCATTCTGATTGATTTTTAAAAAGCTATCTACGTTTACCTTATACCTTTTAAAGACAAAATAGTGTTTTCATCAAAAATACAACATTGTGATGTAATTCTTCCTCTGTCTGAGTCTATATCCCAGAAATGAAAATAGTTGACTATTTCAATAATTGATCAGTTGTCAATTAATGGATTAGTTGTTTCAGCCCTAATTTGGAGTTAGGCCTGAAGTGTAAAGAGTTTGAAGTCCGTGTCTGGCCGACTTCTTACAAAAATTAAGAGCAATGGAATTGATCTTATTGCTATTTTTGAGTACATTCATGTTTTAATTCATTGTTTTTATTGAAACAAGTACGAAAAAGTCTTTATTCCGAAGTAAAGCTAAAAACACAACTAAACCGGCACAAAGAACTTCTTTTGAGGTAAATTATGACTCAAAAGAAATAAATACATACAAAAAAGATTGACATATTATGATGGATGGATACAGTATTATTGCATGTGGTTTTGTCCTGTTTTACAAACTTATCTTCTTCTTTGATGGCACATTTCCTGACTTTTTTGCACCCCGATGTGTGATCCTGCCTAAGAGCCATTGTAACAAGTGAAGTTCTCCATTGTGAGATCAATAAAGTATTATCTTATCTTATCCACACTCACATCTGCTGCTAATGTTCATCTGTAAATCCACCCATTCACGCTGCTGTTTTGTGTGTGTTAAATTTGCTATTTTGTTATATTCCTCTTATTCTAATCTTATTTTTTTTTCGTGCATGCCCTCATAGTTTAATCAGAAATGTATACTTTATTATTTATCATTATTACAAGTTTATGTTCCATGTTTACACGATAGTACCATACAAAATTCCTAGTCTGTGAACCCTCTCACTGACAATGGCAGCGAAGACTATTCTGATTCTTGCATTGTCGATATTGACACTAACTTAAGCTATAATAGAACAACCTACACTTGTTGTTCTATCAAATATCTAAATGTTTGTTCTTCAACCTACTCCAAGCAACAAAAAGCTTATTTTGACGAGTGCTTTGTCTTTTATTAGATGTTGCTGTATGTTTTTTTCTCCTCAGGACTTTCTGTTCTCCTGGGCGACGCCAGGCAAGTTTGGGATTTTCTGAGATGCACAGACAGTCTTTCCCTTCCACTGTCTGCATCCTTTTCTCTGGGCTTTTATGTAAGAGCCAGTTAGCAGTGCCATGGTGTATTGGGGATTAACGCGGGATGCTCATTTCTGTCCTAGTTTATCGTCCCTTTATGGCCACAAGTTACTGAGACGTTGTGCAAACCAGTCTCTCGCTCATCACTCACCACCATCACCATCTTCAGCGCTAAACCATGGTGGTGGCAGAGGGAGCACAAGGGAAGAGCGGAAATGAGGCCAAAATGGCAGGAGTAAAAATACCGGCCTATTTATAGCCCACCTACATCATCAGCAAAAGTCTTGGGGTTTTTTGTCTGATGGTTAGTGACACTCTGCCTCACCGATCATAAGCCATATGTGCGGATTGATTGATTATTCCAGGTGTTGTATCAAATATCTTTTGTTGTTAAATCAGCATCTTACAACAAATTATGCAGTACTTCCAGGATAGAAAAGACAATTATGCAAAGATATTGTGTGCATTTGTAAGTAACATAATCTAGAGAAGGACTGGAAAGAAGTATAACTTAAAGACGATCAACCCGAATTTCAGTCCTTGTACCTCTAGTTTGTTTGTTTGTTTATTGGGTTGGGACAGTGCATGTTAAAGGAACAGGCCATCGTTTTTCCATACTGAGATCTGTTCTTACCAGAGCTTAGACAAGTTGGTGCGTACCTGTCTGGTCTTTGTGCGTGCCCTCAGTCACGCAAAAAGACTGAAGATGTTGTTAGCATTTAGCCTTCTTAGCATATTCCAATGGACCCAAACGGGGGTGAAGTTAGAAGCGGCCAAGCTCTTCCACGTTTTCCCTATTTAAATACGGTTACGTGAGTAGTTACACGATCCAAGTATAGTTACACAAAATTAAACATGTCGATACTTGGATCGTGTAACTACTCACGTAACCGTATTTAAATAGGGAAGGCGTGGAAGAGCTTGGTGGCTTCTAACTTCAGCCCCGTTTGGTTCCATAGGAATATACTGGGAGAGGCTAAATGCTAACAACATCTTTGGTCTTTTTGCGTGACTGAGGGCACGCACAAAGACCAGACAGGTACGCATCAACTCGTCTAAGCTCAGGTAAGAACATATCTCAGTATGGAAAAACTGTGGCCTTTTTCTTTAATGAACACACATGAGAACCATGCATGTAAACACACCACTCCGCAGTGGAGCCTTGGGCAAATTTCCATCCGTTGTCCTGCACTCTTACACACAAACACACTCTCATTAATCCTGGCCTATTGTACATGTTTTTTTTGTGGTAGGGGAAACCAGTGCAACTGGAGGTAACCTACACAGACATGGGGAGAACATGCAAACTCCACACAGAAAGGCCCCGTCCTGCACCGGGATCGAACCTAGGACCATCTAGCTGTGAAACACGAGGGTTAACCACGCCGCCAAGTCTAGTCTCACATTAGGCTACGCTCACCTGACATGCCAGTAATCTATGGTAGAAGTTGCCCACTATTGACCGCCCACAGGAACTGGCTGAATGCCCCTCAAAGCAAGAATTTCCTGGACTCAAACCCAGTCAAGGTATACCTCCATTTCGTGTTATAGAAATTTCTGTGTTTTAATTGTTTTATCCTAATTGTTTTATCTTCCTGAGAAGCACTTTGGTCTTCTTTTGTTGTTGTAAAGTGCTATACAAATACATTTTGAGTGATTGATTGATTGAAGATGGGGTGTTCAATCTTCTAACGCTAAAACCATGCAGGTCAGGTTGGTGCATGCATCTGATCTATGCAATTTCATTATATGCCTGTACGAAATGATGACAAATGATTTAACCTCCAATATGTACAGTATGTATTACGGACCCAGGCTATGACAAAAATGATGAGACCGGAATCAATCTTGCAAACACTGGGTAAGCCACCTATTAATAAACACCAAATGCAACAAAATCCAAGTCTTTCTGTCTCTCTTGTGGTTAAAGTCTGCAGCAGTAGCTCAGACTGGTCTCCTCTTCATCATCGTCATCTTCATTCAGGCTGACCTCACTGTCGGACCAACCCGCCGGAGGAGAGGCCACGCTCCACCAGATCACGCACATTCAAACACGCTACATTTGCTGCGCGTCTGGACTAATAGGACATGAGGTCTAAAACAGGAGGATTTGTTTTTGTTTGGTTTTTTGCTCCTCCTCCTCCTCCTCTCGTCACTGTAGAGTCTAGCCCTGTTAGTGTGTATTTGTGGACCCCCCTTCAGGCAGCCCATGCACCTTTATTTCAAATGACCTTGTTTACGGACATAACACAAGCACCACAACCTAACATAGATGCAATCTCATTTCCAGGCAGCGTCACGGCTCAAACCAGAGGCCAAGAGGGACAGAGCTGGTTTTGAAGCACTCCCTGTAATTATCATGAAGTAAGAATACATTTTACTACATGGACATAACAAATCTGCCATCAGTAAAAGCATGTCAAATAATGCCTCAATGCCATCGTTATTAACTAAGATTGAGAGCCTTGTCAAATCTACAATAGGATTTATGCTCGACTGATGCATGATAGCAAGGCTTAAAGGTCATGTTTGAAGGATACACTCAACGTGGTTTAAAAAACTACAACTACAACTGAAAGGACACAAGTTTCCCTGTCTGTCATGTTAACATGGTGGCAAGCATACAAGTCAATGGGTCAATTCCCGAGCTGGAAATAAATCAAATTGACAGCGGTTCATTTTAACATCTTAATGAAATATTTACCAAAAGTCTTACGCATCCCACCTTTAAAATACTACTGCTGTATACTGTATGTGCAAGTAATGCCAAACATGTATTGATATTATTGACAAACAAGACTCTTAAAAAGCCCTTCTTTGCACTCAGCAGTTTGCTCCCACAGGCCACACAATGTCAAGTATTGAGCTCCTCTCCCTGACAAAAGAGGACATCGGCCTCAATTGCACAAGGATATGTCCTTTCACAAAAAATAGCTACAATATTCACAGCACAAGAGTATAGGAGCTGAAACCAAGTCAGGAGGAGGGAGAATCCTAATCATTTCTCCATTTTGAAGGAAGTCTGACTGTGATGTCTCTTTCTGTTCTGTGTCCTCCATCTTTTCACCCTCGCGGGGTGAAGCTGAAGTCACATGCATAGCTACAAAGATTTAAGTGGTGCCTTGTCTTGCACATAGCTGAAGCATAAGCGTGTTATTGCCTGAGCGTTTTACCAGACGGCATAATTAGATGAGACTACGTCAAAGCCAGCCCCAAAGTGACCCTTCGGGAGTGCTATTGTAATTTTCTACTTCTGGCAAGTGAGGGCTGGAGTTAGGTTGAATTGGGAAGCACTAACATCCAGAGAATACTGAGAAAACAACAACCTGGCTATCCCTCCTCTGCATGTTCCCCCAAAATAACACCCACCCACTCGCATACAGTATATCCACACACAGGCATGAAGCCCACTCATACTACAGCTCAAGATGCCTCCTGCCAGCAAACAACACACTTTAACTCATTACAATTATTACGGAAAGACTTTGAGGTGAAAGAGTATAAACAATATATTTGTCATGTCTCTGCATAAATATTTGTAATTACCCAAATTTCATCAAATATTGCTTCATTAAACTGCTATAATAATGCATTGGTTTTATATAGAATCATTTTGTGCTGTATTGCTCTCTGTACGATGATCTTCGAAATATGCTGTTTGCAGTGTTGGGGAGAATACTTTGAAATTGTATTCAGTTACAGAATACTGAATACTTGTCTTAAAAGGTATTTTGTAACGTATTCAGTTACTTGGCCAAGTCAGTGTACTGTATTCTGAATACTTAGAATACTTTCACCTTGATTTGCTTTATATTTTTGTATAAATATGGGGAAAGATTAAAAATATGTAGCAACTGTTGTCTGTCTCTCTCCCTCCTCTGTCTCTCCTTCCTCTCCCTCACTCTCTCCTTCCTCTCTCTCCCTCTCCCCCTGTCTCTCTTCTTTCT
>OMNZ01071692.1:0-16837 GCA_900303255.1 Lesueurigobius sanzi | reverse complement strand
CCCCTCTTCCTCTCTCATCCCCTCTGTCCTTCTCCTCTCTCCCTCCTCCTCTCCCCCTCTTCCTCTCTCATCCCCTCTGCCCTTCTCCTCTCCCCCTCTTCCCCTCCCCCCCCCCCTCTCCCTCTCCCCCCTCCCTCCCCCCTCCCCCTCTCCCTCCTCCCCCTCTCTCTCTCCTTCCTCTCTCTCTCTCTCCTTCCTCTCTCTCTCCCTCCTTCCTCTCTCCTTCCTCTCTCTCTCCTTCCTCTCTCTCTCTCTCCCTCCCCTCTCTCTCCCTCCCCTCTCTCTCCCTCCCTTCTCTCTCTCTCTCCCTTCTCTCTCTCCCTCTCTCTCTCTCTCCCTTCTCCCTCTCTCTCTCTCTCCCCTTCCTCTCTCTCTCTCCCCCCCCCCTCCCTCTCCCCCTCTCCCTCTCTCTCCTTCTCTCTCTCTCTCTCTCTCCTTCCTCTCTCTTTCTCTCTTCTTCCTCTCTCTGTCTCTCTCTCTCCTTCCTCTCTCTTTCTCTATTCTTTCTCTCTCTCCTTCCTCTTTCTCTCTCCTTCCTCTCTCCCTCTCTCCTTCCTCTCTATCTGTCTTCTTCCTCTCTCTCTCTCCTTCCTCTCTCTCTCTCTCCTTTCTCTGTCTCTCTTTCTTCTTCCTCTCCCCATCTCCTTCCCCTCTCTCTGTCTCTCTCTCTCCTTCCTCTCTCCCTCTCTGTATTCCTTTGGTATTTGAAAAGTAACTGTATTCAAAATACCATCAAACGAGAGAGTATTTGTACCTGAATACAGTTACTCAAAATGAGTATTCTGAATACATATTTTAAATACATGTATTTAGTTACTCCCCAACACTGGCTGTTTGGTGGAATATTTCTAAAAAAGCCTGAAATGTTTTGGAGCTGTGACGAAGTGACAGCTCCAAAACATGTTTAAATTGGCTACTTTTGTTTGTAAAGCCTGAAAGAGGCGGCAGACCTGATTTTTTAAGTAAATTGAGTCTGGCAACTGGTCCTGTGTTCATGTTGGTGTCTTATAAACCCATGAAAGGGCTGGGCACTGTACGCAAGACACAATAATAACATTTAATTTAATTCCAGTAGTGGTAAGCTTCTATTGTAGCTGCCCTGGGGTAAACTGAAGAGAGCAAGGCTGCCAATCTGTGCCATCGTCCCCTCCAACCAACACCAACTACTCACTCACACGCCACACCTGTGGGAGCTCAACCACCAACCATCTATCAGACGACCCACTCTACTATCTGAGCCACAGTCGTTTGGCAGTGCCATAACAGTCGATCACACAGCAACAGTTGCTTCACATAAGCACTTGTTGCTGTGTGATATTATTGAAATGAGCCGACTTCTACTCCTTCTACTGTTTACTACTGTTACTAATGTTTTTACTATTGTCTATTATTGCAATGCTGCTATAGATGTTTGGGAATGTGATGCTGCACCCACGGCACAGCAAGCCCAAGACAAAATTCCCTCTGGGACAATAAAGTTTAACCTAACCTAAGTGGCTGAGACAAAATAATAAGGAAGACCGTATAATGTACTGCAAGAACCTCTATTTACATTCATTCACTGCAGCATGATGAGTATGAGTTAACCTATAGCAAAAACATATTAGATATATTTTTTTTCTCTTTCTCTTTTTTGAAATAACCAATGATCATAAGTGGTTATTTATCAGACATGCTCTTAACTGGCTGAGCCCCATTCGGTGGCAGCTTTCGTCTGTGAGTTCACATTAAATAAAACAACACCTCAAGACCATAAACTAACAGACGGGAAGAAACCATCTGAGCATCTCAACTGCACTCTCCAAAATTCACAGCAGCTTGCTTAAGATATTATGCATCAACATAATAATAATATGTGGAGCTCACATAACTTTTCAATAAAAGTAAACTAAAACAGTAAACTACATGTAACGCATGCATATTTTTCTAACACCTGTATGGGACATATACTGTATATAATAGGGGTTATGCGTGTGATGTCAAAACATAGCAACCACATGGCAGTTAGCATTACATCAGGGCAACTGTAGCAACATTTTAATTTCATTCATTCATTTGCCACTCAATTTTAAATGTTGAAGATTCTATTCTAATCTATCTAGATTTAAAATGTGCATAACCTATAGGCAATAATATGTAAAGCGCACACACAGCAACACATATCCGGCAGCAGCGTTGATGGACAGGCAGTGCTAACCTGTGCAGCCAAATCTGCCACATCAGTACAAATACTGCAAACACTGATTCAGTGTTTGTATTGAACCACTACATTATTGATTAGCAGTTATCAATTATGAAACAGCCGCCTCAGAGGCATCACAGCCCAACATCACAAAGCGTGTCTTTTTGACGAGTCCAACCATCCCGCACAATATGAGTCAGTTTGCTTTTGTACAGCCTACTTTATTA
This sequence comes from Lesueurigobius sanzi, assembly GCA_900303255.1. Classification (NCBI taxonomy): domain Eukaryota; kingdom Metazoa; phylum Chordata; class Actinopteri; order Gobiiformes; family Gobiidae; genus Lesueurigobius; species Lesueurigobius sanzi. The sequence continues at coordinate 14,428 of OMNZ01071692.1, read as the reverse complement.
TTGATCAAGCATCAATTATTCAGACTGATGATAATCACTGGATTTGAAAGCGTAACATTGTGAGGCATACAGTTTGCAGCTGATAATCCACGTTTCGTTTGCTACAGTTTTCACATAATAATGTTGGGTCAGTTGCTAATACTTAAAGTATTTTTGAAATATCAATACTGCCAGCAATTCAACCAACAAATGATGACATGCAAATATGTAATTATGTGTCAGAGCTAAATTGAAACAAAAAAGATGAAATGAAAGTAAGATTAGTAATATTTAATATTGACAGTGGTCTGAGCTCACCTGAGGCCGTACAGCACAGTGCCGTCAGGGTGAAGACGGATCATCCTGTTTTTTACAGTCACGCCGTGGACAAAGGACTTTTTGTCATTGAGGAAATACGTGTCTGGAACCCAGAGCTGGTCTGCCACCCGGTTATCCAGAGTCAAGTTGTAGGCGATTTCAGAGTAGGACAGGCGCTTATCCCGCCAAGCTTGCTGGAAATACATTGTCAGGGTGTAGTCCTGAAAGAAAAAAACAAGCAGGAAATTAATTTAGCCTCCACCAACCTAAATGGTTTAAATCTTACTTTCTGTGTAAAGATAAACCATGAGGAGCAGTGCATTACACAGTTTTAAGGAACAACGTGGATTCTGGACGACCATGAAGCCAAACGTGATTTAACTGTTGCCAGACTAACTGTGCGGTTATATGAAAATAAGGCACTCCAGTTAGCATTAGCATTCTCACTGGCCATAGAAAAATAAAAGAAAGCACATTACAAATTACAATGGGCCTCAATATACTTTATTTAACCTCTTTTAAGTAAACTAGTTTTCCATAGTTTATATACCTCACTGTTTTATGTGATTTTATTTAGTTATATTAAAAACAAATGAATATAACTTTTTCTGATATGGTTAAGGAAAATAGACAAGCTTCACCTCAGGAGTCACCAACCCTATGCCCGCAGGCACCAGGTGCCCTTTGGGGCGTTCCCAGTAGCCCTTGTGATTTTTTTCTGTAAGTTAAACAGTTAATTTTCATGCAATTTGATTCTTAAAAATAGAGTTATTTATTATTGTATTTGTTTTAATTAATTTGCAACATGTTATGGTTAATATACAAATATTAAATAGTGTAACTTTAAGTTATATCTTTTGTAACTGGTGCCCTCGAACAACTTAATGCTTTTCAAATTCAAATTTACTTTATTTAAATCCGTTATAAACTTAATTTGTGAAAGAAGCACCAGAACAGACACAATAAAAACAGGACATGTTCATACATTCATCCATTACAACCCCACAATTAAGAGCTGAGGGCTCCTCTTGAAGTAGCCCTCAGCTCTAAAAGGTTGGTGACCCCTGTTTTAAAGAAACTGCATCTTAAACACAAGATGAATGTTTTCCTTCCTTTCACACATTCAATTAGGCCCCTTAAATCTCCAAACCATGTGCTGTTACTGCTGCACAACTGGCGAGAGACCTGATGACTAAAAAGTCCCATGTCAATGAGTGAGGTTGTGATTCGATTTCATTTTATATACTTGAGAAAAACAATATGGAACATCCCATTTGAAGAAATGCTCTGCAGTTTTCACACTAACATTACTGTTCTGCCTTTTCATTGTTCATCTTCACTCACACACAGTAAAATGTAGTACTGCAGAACAAGGACATGACAGTCCACAAATGTGGGAGCTGGACTTCGAACCGCCAACCTTCCAGTTAAAAGACAACCCACTCTACAATTTGACATAGTGTTGCTTGACATTGTCTGAAACATTGTGGCTGGCTGCACGTGTGTCCGACTGAAACATTGCATAAAAAGGGCAGCTAAAAATATGAGCTCGCCTCGCGCCATGTTGATTTTTTTCTCTGGTGAAATGTCAAGTCAGGACGGCCACTTCTTAAGAGAGGTTTCTTCTCCACTGCTCAGTCTTCTCTTTGCCTGACTATTGGGCTTTTGATAAGACATTCCTCAATTTCAGCTTTTTAAAAGTCTTTAACGCCACATGTCCCAATATAACAAGTAAACACGTCTGTAAAATATTCAGAGATGCAGGACGTGCCAAGTCGTTTATAGACTTTAGTGCACCACTCGTTTACTCACATACATGGACTATTGCTGATTGGCTACGGCTCAGGGAACAGCTCCGGCATCAAAAGGAAGTAAATTAAAAAAGTAAATTGGATTAGAATTGCTTACTTCACTTCAACCGTTCACAACGTACAGTATATGAAGCATCTAATTAGGTGTGCACATGAATTGTCGAGATAATTTCCACATTTTGAAGTGTTGAATTCACTGAGCTCACATTAACCATGCATGCTTTGATTTAAAACGTGTGCATGCATTTTCAGAATAAGCACACCTACATGGCATACAGCACCTGGGTCTTTGCATTGCCTCGTGGCTAGTTGCGAAACTGTAATTACAGCCTCACAGATGGCACCGCTTTCCTTCATTGGGACAAGCACACTAAACACTGCTGGCTCCCATAGCTTTGATATTGTTTTTATGAATTACAGTCAAAAACATAAAACCATTTTACTGTGTGAAATGTGTATATAATATAAATATAATGACATTGTTTATGATTTTATTGCACTGCTTTAGGACATTATGGCTAACAGAATTTCAAAGTGGCACAAGGTTGTTCAATTCTTGTATATGAAAATATTGGTATTTTTGTTTTACTATTAAAATAAATATCACAAATACAATGTAGTATAACATTTTTTTATCCAAAGAGGGTCAACATGTACCTCTTCTGTCAGCACCGAGCCATCACTGAAGAGAAAGGAAGGGCATCAAAGTAAATCATAATCAATATACAAATCAGTACTCAAGATGATCTAATATGGTAGAATGGAGAAAAGGAAATAGGCAACATCACATAGATCAGTAATTCTCAACTGGTGGGTCGGGACCCAAAAGTGGCTCGTAAACACAAAGAAATGTTTTTAAGAGTTTTTAATAGTCAGGCTGATGCTCAATGTTTGAATTAACAAAACAATATTACAACAATAAGGGTTAATCAGCTAAATCGTATTATTATTATCATATTTTTTTTTTAATGAAAACATGAAATGTATCTTTTCGGGTTGTATTTTGACAAAGTGCAGAATATGAGTCAGGATTCTGAATCTACACAGTTGAGAACCACAGACAAGAGGTAGAAGAATGTCAACTTAAAGTCTATTTAGAGCAGTGCCGCACATAATGTTTGTGAATCTTCTGAACAATGTCACATTTCACCGAAATTACAACACCTCCAATACAATTAGCCTGACAGGCCAGTATCAGGTACCAGGATAAATAACAAATTCCACGGTTGGTCAGTGAAGACAAGAGAGGGAAGGAAATAACAGCCCAACAACATGCCAGGATTTAAGGCAGCTTTTCATAAGAGAGTGTAGTTACACCTGTGCGTAAATGCCAACAGCTACAGATGAATAGTTGCCAGATATAATGCCACATGATGAGGTTAACTGTAACACAGCTACATTTATACAGCAGATTGGTCTACACTGCAGCCTTCATTTGATTTATTTGGTGTTCTTTTGTGTACACATATAAGTATATCTTGGGATAATCCTTCTAATCAACATTACATCTAAGACGTTTGTCTACAAACATCCAAACAAGTTATCTATGCTATAATATTCACAATAGGAAGTAGCTTACCTTGTAATCATGCTAGCACATGATCTGTTAGCAGACTTTGTCCTGAACTGGCAGAAGCAGAGCTAAGGTAATGAGCAGATGTTTCATTCCCCTCACATGGGCTTAACTCATAACTACATCGCACATTGACTAGAGAAACAAGTGTTTAATTTGGACTGCACATTAAATTTTACTGATCTCAAGAGAAGTGCTGCACTGGGGGATAATGTGACGCATGTTTTATGTCCTTTTTTCCAGTGGCTCATTTGACATTTTCAGCAATTTAGCGTAAATGAGGAAAGTCCCAGACAGAATTGATTAGGGCCGTCTTTAACACATTACAAAGCCTGCATTTAGATAACTTACTCTTGTATAACATGCATGTTTCTTTGTTTTTCACAAACAACAACAATGATGAAGAAGTGATGCATTGTCTCTGCCACTAATGTGTTGCCTTGAGGGACAGCTGTGAGGGTAAGTGCTAATAATTACAGCAACTGACAAATCAGCTAAAATAGATGAAGTGTGAATGGATAAAATGTTAGGCGGCTATACTATGTAGCACATTTAGTGCTTTTGACCCTAACGCCCTTTTACTTGTACAGTCTCCAAGGACCAAACACTAAATGAAGAAATCACACTCCGTGTAGGATTAAGTGGTGTTCTTGTGCTGTAATTACACTTATGCACATATTAATGTTTGTGGTGTGTCCATTACGTGAAACTAATGACATTACAAGGTGCTTACAGCTTCACCCGTAGATTATGTACTATTACTAGATGATACTATGATAATAATTAATAAAGAATCAATGCAATTATTTGGATTATGCATACATTATATCAAAGGTATGCAATATACTTACAATTTATTTATTTGTTTGTCTGTTTATTTGATTTACGGAACACACATGGGACAAATACATCTAAACACACCAGATTAGCCATGGGCTAATTTGTAGAGGAAACCTACACAGGCATGGGGAGAACATGCAAACTCTACACAGAAACCATAGTGCCGCTACGTCTTCCAGTTCTTCTAACTTCTTTTCAATGATGTAAATTTGTATTTGTCCTTTTGGTCAAAATTGACTATTCATGGGTTTCAGAATAAATTGAGTGTATTTGACGTGTAAATGGTTCCATGTTGTGAATAATAGCCTCCTTTATTAATTTGTTTTTTCTAAAATAAAGCCAGATCTATTGGATTTTCAGCTTGAAGATAATCCATAGTGCATAGTTGATGTAAAAACATCATCAAAAATAGCCAATAATCGTCCTGTGATTGCAGCAGACTGTCATGGATGACCTGCGTCGGCCATGACAGGTCACTTAAATGGCCATGCGAGGAAAAGCAAAAGCAACAGCAATAGCAAAGTGTGTTCAAGACTCAGTCAAGACTTATTGTTTCTCAAACTATTGAGATCAGGATCATACAAAAAAAATAAGCATGAACAAAATCGGTAGAGCTTTTTAAACGCAGTGTCAATACTGACGAGACATTCATTATTTAAGTAACATAGCTATCATTATCTTATATTGTATTTTATTATTATAATCTCTGGGCTGTAGTAGTAGTCTTTCTTTCAAATGGTTATGTTCTCCTTTATTGTGAAGACAAGTTACAATGGTATTATAGGACTTTTTATAGGAATAACAACACAATCTTGGCCAGCTGAGTGAAGTCATAACCGGACAAACAATAGGAAACAAATCAAGGATTTTTTATTCAATGCTTGAGTCAAATAATGGTGAGGACAGTTTTTTAAGTCCCAGGAAAAGGAGGCAGTATTATGCTTTCCTTGACTTCCCCAGATCGTGAAAAGGGCTCTGTTGTCATGGTAACACTGAGTAAAAATAACACAAGCTTATTTTCCACGAGCTGCTGGAAATAAAGTGGAACAGCATCAGTTTGGACACACAAAATCAAAATGGGTGCTAATTTCCAGCAGAAAAAGACACGTCAGCCTTGCAGTTTTGCCCCTCGTGTGTAAGGGTCAGATCCCCTTACGCACATGAGCCTGTGTCAGGATAATGATCGTAATAAAGGCAACGCTCACGCCCCACTAATTTCTCCATCCTAGAAGCCACCACAGCTGGTTTGTTTAAATCTTTTAATTCACAGGCAGCTAATTAACATACAGAGAACAGTATTATGGCTCGAGAAGTGCCTGCTAACAACCACCAGTCTCAGGTAGGCCTACTTTACATGTAATTAAGAACCACGAGAGTGAGGCAAGGAAGGAAAATAGTAATTTGCTTGCCTCTGTATTTGAGAGAACATTTTGTCGCTAAACTGCGTATAAGGGAGGTGAAATCTGCAGATAAAATTATGCAGTGCTGATGCAAAGACAAGACTCCATTTGTCTTTATTCAGCTACACCATCTACATACAGTTCCTGGGTCTGTGATTTCAGCAATAACAAATACTATTATGAAAATACTATTTCAACTGTTGAGAGGGCAGTACGTAACGGAGCAAAGGGAGACAGCAGACAAGGGTCATGATTTGATATCTGTGCCATAGTTTGAGCTACATGAGTCAGCATAGCCCACCGGGAACTGTGGTCGCACCTTGCACTCAGGGGACACATCCCACTGAAAATAGCATATTTGTAATGTCATGCCACTGAGGCTGCAGTCGTGTGGCTGACTGACCCTGTTTATTGCCCAACTACATAGCTGACCTTTGTGCCTCAACAGGCCATCACAGTGGATCACACCAGAAGCAACCAAAGCTTTTCGAAATATAAGAGCCGCACTGCTAAGTGTAAAACTTTACAAAAGAATGACGACTAAGGTACGTCAGACTGGGGGAAGAACTTCAGCTTTTTAATAGGCTTTTTAGAAGCCGGGGACCTTGAGCGGGTTACTGCCCCGAGTGCTCCAATGACCACGGGCCCCAGTGATGCCTTCACCCTCCAGGCCTTCTCCAGCTCCTGCCTAAGCCCCTGGTATTTCTCTAGTTTCTCATGTTCCTTTTTCCTGATGTTGCAATCACTTGGTATTACTATGTCAATCACAACGGCTTCCCTCTGCTGTTTGTCCACCACCACAATGTCTGGTTGGTTCGCCATTACCATTCTGTCAGTCTGTATCTGGAAGTCCCACAGGATCTTGGCTCAGTCATTCTCTACCACCTTTGGAAGTGTTTCCCACTTTGACTTTGCTTATACAGTTGTGGCCAAAAGTTTACATACCCTTTTAAATTTAGATACCCTTCAATCTCTTGGCCATTTTTCATAGAATATGAATGATAACACACAAATCTATTATCCACTTATGGTTAGTGGTTGTGTGAAGCCATTTATTGTCAAAGAACTGAGTTTACTCTTTTGAAATCATAATGAAACAGAAACTACTCAAATGTCCCTGATCTAATGTTTACATGACCTTCAACAACTGCCAGGAAAATTGTTCAGGAGCAAAGAAAAACTCACTTCCACTGAAATACAGGACTCTCTGACAATATTGGACTCGCCACTACTGTATACTTTTTATTTATTTATTGAATATGGACCTGACCTGAGGAAGATCCATTTGGATCGAAACGTTGTCTGACTAATAAACGCAGTGGAGTAAGTGTGCAGGATTTTTAAATTTTTTCTTGAATATGGACCTAACAATAACATTGGACGAACCAGATGCTTTGTTTTAAGTGTTATAGCACATGTGCTAGTTTTCAACACTAGTCCACGCACGCATTTCATAGAATATGAATAATGACACAAAAACCTGTATTTCTCTCATGGTAAGTGGTTGTGGAAAGCCATTTCTTGTAAAAAAAAAAAACCTGCTACGGTTTTCAACTAGAAACTAGTCAAATGTCCCTGATCAAAAGTTTACATATTGTGCATCTTGAAAAAAATTTATTTTTTTAATTTCATTTTTGTGTTATTTTTGTGTTATCATTCATATTCTATGAAAAATGGCCAAAAGAGTAAAAGGGTATGTAAACTTAAAAGGGTATGTAAACTTATGAGGACAACTGTATATTCTTTTGGTTCATGACCTTCGCCTTCCTCCAATCTTCTCTTCATCAGTTTCTCTGTGCTACTGTTTTGTTTTCACACTAATGAGATGAGATACATCACAAATGTCTATTTACAAGCACAGGTGATCACACTGCTCAACCATATTATTGACTTATGATGAATCAATTTGGCCAATTATCTAGTGTACCAAAAATGGACAACATCCAATGGAAAGAGGAGTTTCCGTCTCGTTATTTTAGTCATAAAGGAACACAAGGCTTCTGAGGTGCAGGGATTTTTACATCTTTGATCTAAATGTGTTTGAGAAACGAAGATCTTAAAGGATACGACTTTCTGAGGAATGAGGGAGAAGAAGGCTCCCATAGCCACAGGGAATGACATGACGTCAAACGCCATTCACTGTTTGTGGTTTTGTGACACACACACAAGTGTATGAAGCAGTGTTTTTTCCAGATGAATGGCTGCAGAGATGTCAAGTTCTTCTTAAGTAAAAGATAACCCTTTGGAGCAAGGCAGAGGTGTATTGCATGGAGGCTGAGTCCAGAGCCAGAACCAGGCATCGGTCAAAGTGGTGGGAAGGAAAGATGGATGGAACAGAGGAGAAAAGAGGAGCGAGAGAGAGGTGTGAAAGGGAGTGAGGGGTTTCTTTTTCAAATCTCTGCGGACCCCTGAGGCGCTTCCGTTCTGGTCGCATCCTCAATACCAAAATAAATAATTTCCATCAAAGGATAAGCTTCTGCCATCACAGCCTCCAAAGCAAACTCACACAGACAGATGCATTTCTGTGCTGCTAGAAAGTCAGAAAGAAAGTGCAAAAAGGGCCAGCTGAGGACCAAGCAAGCCAAGCTGGCTCAGTCCAGAATCAAGTATGTTCATGGATCATCATAAGAGCAGCTATTCTACTAACAGAATGAAGATATCCACTGGTCCAATCAGAACCTGTTTACACACCCTTATATAACACCACTATTATGTTGCTCCATTGAGAGGCTGCTTTGTGAATGATCTTTTCTCACACTGAAGGCTGTCCTTCAAGACTTGCATAGTCACAATGATGCACAATTCATTTTATAGACATAATTAAAAGTATTTTTGTCCAAGTGTTACTGACCAGGAACCTCTATGTACTATTCATTTCATGTGATTAATTAACAAATAGACAATTCAGTTTTCTATAAGCTTTAACCTGGCATACTACTGGACCAATAGCTATTTTGTACTGGTAGGCTTAAAGGTTGGGTAAATTCTCATTATTCCGTGTGTTTTTTCTATCTTGAAGTTAAAACAAGACAACTGGACATACTTATTTGACAGATGCCAATGTTTCCAATGTTGCTAACATGCAATGCAATGTGCAGATGCAAACAATGTCAACGAGCAGATACACTGCCGGTTGGTTTGAGAGAGGGATGAAGGAGGCCATATATGACAGATCAGTGCAAGGACCTGTGACAGAGCTGTTCGTAGCATGCTCCGGACATGATTTGGCTCCAGGCCATGTCTGCGGCCCACAGACATCACTGGAATTCCACCACCCACGCCCACGTCTATATCTGGCAGGCGTGATGGTCACCAAAACTGCCATGAGGATGCTCATTGGATGGAGAGCGAAATGTTGGCATTTGTCAAAAGATGTATAAGTTGAGTTGTCTTGTTTCAACATGTTTTTGATTGGTTTGAATGAAAAAATCGTTTAAATTATACAACTTTAATAAGAAAACGTACTGGCTTCATTATGGCTCAAATACAGCCTTATATAAATAGCAGTATACACTTAATGTTTTTCCATCAAAACTCAAAAGAAACACACCAGAGGCTTTAAAGAGCCGCACGTGGCTCTTGAGATAGTGGTTGACTAACGCCTCATGTTTCTGAACTTTCAATAGGTTGCGTTCAAGTGACATCACAACATTCTCCAGAGCCTATAGTTTAAAATTGAGGTGGAGGGATGTATTACTTTATTGCTAATTTCTCTGTCGTTCCTGGGCCTATCAACATAAAACAAAAACTGTCACAAAGTTCTGCGTCTTCTCTGTCAGCACATATGAACTAATGTCGAATTATTTTCTCATAAAAGTGTCCAAAAATGGAGACAGTATTCTAAAACATGTGCACACAGCTGCCCACTGCTCCTGAAGGGTCGCCCCAGCGGCGTCGAAGGATGGGTTAAATGCAGAGAACAAATTTCCCTATGGGGATCAATAAAGTAACCTTATCTTACCTTACCTGGACTAGACTATATGGATAAGACTAATATGACAAGTGTGTGAATCCAATCACTATCAAATAATGATCAAGTAAAACAATTTCTTTCAAAAACTGTTTCCCTCCCATAGAGTTATTGGCCCCTGCCTTCCTACTGAAATAGATTTCTTTAACCTCTTAAGCCCTAGAGTCCCCATTTTTGGGGACTTGCCACTTTTAGAGACAATCCTTGTTTATTTTAATCTATTTTTTAAAAAAGTGTTGTTTTTTTTCTTGGAAAAATATGTAAATAGGATCCAAAATTTTCAATTACAAATTACAAATTTGAATTTTTTGGGCCAAAAGGTGCCAAATTGTGCCCTATTTATTATAATGGGATTCCGCCTAGACTATTTTAAATCGAAACCTCAAAAACTTTTCAATTATTTATTGTTACAGAGATAAACAGGTAAAAGTCAATAATTAGCTGTAGTTACTATTTATGATGTTTATTTGCTTCTTAACAATGAAAACAAGCTGCTGACTTGCTAATGTGTTTTTTTTTTTTAGGCGGAATTCATATTTTCTGTCTTTCAACCTCAATTACTCAGGCCCACTATGATTTTCTTGAAAATGTTCACATCTACAGTATCCCCATAGACATTCATATCATTTGAGAGCAATACGAACATTTTAGACATTTTACAAGCTGTTAAACCCTTCAGAGGATATGCATACACAGCAGGGGTTAACGTGAACGCAACCTATAGCTGCTCGCCACCAAGTTGTGACTTCACTGTCCATACAGTAACAGGCCCATTATATCCAAAGAGTTTTTGTTTTAATTTCAGATGGTTCTCTTCTGTTGTGCGTATTGCCTAATGGGCTGCGTTATTGGCTGATCAACAGACGCGGCTATAATAACTTACGGAATGCCTTATGGGCTTTTGATATGAAAACCAGCGAAATGACACCACCGACCGCGGTTTGACAGCGTGAAACAGCCAAGAACGCACGCACGCACGCGCCAAGCCAAGGTTGTGCGTCCGAGAGAGTGCGCCAGTGACTGTGTGTTTTGAATTCAAATGCAGCAGCAACACACCAGACCTGCAAATGCGGGACTGAGAGGGAGAAGGCGAGTGGAGAGGAGACGTGCATGGCTCTGATGTGTTTTTGAGAAAAGGGAGGCGAGAGAGAGCTGGATTACCGAGCTTTCAACATTTTTAGCCCAGTAAAATATTCACAAGATGCAGCAACTCGCCGCTCTCCTCAACATACCATCAGGCGTGGATAGAAAGTCCTTAGCAGCAACAAAAATGGTGGTGGGGGGGGGGGAATTAATACACCTACCATGTTGACTTCAGAAACCATGTCTATGCTCGCAATGTCTATGTTCATTCCCACTGCCACCGGTGCACCTGTGGGGGAAAGGACGTACGCGTTAATAAAAGACCCATAAATTGCCTATACCTCGTCATAAATTTGACATTTTTCTTCCTTCCGCCTACAAGCATCACGAGGGACTTATAGCTACATCACGCAGAAGCTGGGGTTTTAACACGTACTTGAGCTTTAATGCCGCTAATGTAGACTTTTTATTGAAATGATGGAACAGCGATGAGCCGGATCGATCAAGTTAAAAGCCTGTCTTATCTCCTCATCAAGTGAAATATGCATGCATCGTTCATCTCTTGGACTAATTGGGGAGGCCTATTTGCCTGTGAAGGGATGATTATGCAAATTAAAACAGATTTTGCGATTCATTAAACATGTATTGCACGTCACAGCGGCGTGAAAATAGTCGTTTGCGTTTTTACCTCCAAAATCAGGTCTCAACCGAATGTCGTATCCTTTCATCAGTCTGTCCACTGTTTCTTTTACCAGAGGCATGTTGCTTGGATCTTTGAGATCTTTGGCGCTGTGGAGGAAAGAGGTGGTGTAATGCAAAATGTCCTATTAATATAATATGCCAGGCACGCTTTAAACAGAGGCTGTATATGACATCCAAAGCAAAAGACGCGAGAAAACATCTTACCTTTGCGCCCAGACAAATGTCACTAATAACGAAAAAGTCAAAATCCCAAAGTGGTTTTTCCTGATCCTCCCCATCGCAACAGCGTTTGAGATGGTTTCGGGATGCGAGTGAGGAGAGCGCGCATCCAACTTACTCCAGACAGAGCAGAGGAGCCAATGAGGGGCGCATGCGTGCCGAGCGCCCAAGATCAAAGAGTAGAGACAGATGATGGTGGATGAGCAGTTTTCATTGCAGTGGAAAATAATAAAAGGAAAAGTGGATGTGCGTAACGGTGAAACAAGGCCTCCATGACCAACAGCTGTGGGTTTACTTTATTTACTGGTTGTGAACATTGCATGGATTAGGAATGTGAACATTTTTTACAAGGTCAAACTGTTGCCTTTAGATGAGTGTAGTTACAGGTTTAATCCAATAGGACAGACAATGTAACTGTTTTATAAGATATAGTAACTTTTTATTAGAGGTAGCAATGGGTCAACACATTCCCAAAGATAAATTTCACATAATCCATTAGGCATACAACAAATACTGTCTCGGCAGTTGAGCACACAGTCACAGAGGGAAAACACAACCCAAATGTGTAGTTTCTCAGATTTGAAATATTTTTTTGAAGCTACAAGGAGCTACACGCTTGCTCTAAACTGCCTTTGATGTGGTTGTAGTGGGAGCAGCGCTTCTGTAGAGGGCAGACTTCTGAGCATTGATTCACAGTTGCATCACCTCCTATTACAGTCATCATAGATTATATCATCTACCTCTGTTTGATGTGTTTCTTGGTTTGTGTGTCCGAGTGAGCAGGATGCATAGGTCTGCATGTGTGTGTGTGGGTCCAGACTGGCCAAGAAGTGGTGTGTGCTTGGGGTTTAAAGCATCCCGTCTACTGATCTCAACCCAAGTGAGCAGTGGTTGCAGCCTGTGAAATGAATCTGAATGTGCAGCATGAGGATAAATGGGTTTCTGATCCTTCTCTGTTTGTTAGACGAGGGGGGGGGCTCCAATGCTGAGAGCTTGTTCACAAAGAGACATGGCTTGTTGGATACGGATGTTCTCTCCAGTCGCGTGTCCCAGGTTTACATCTGTTGGTCCATTTCCCTGAAAGAGCAGCAGAACACAAAACAAAATGAGAGAGGCATATCTCCAGTAGCCTATCCACATATGTTCCCTGTCCGCTCGGCAGCTGCCTCAAAACCACTCCACTCATCTTGAGACTCAGCACACACCTGTTCCCTCCATCTTTCTCATTATTCTACAGAACCCTAAAAAAAAAAGAGCATAAGCATAAAAATGCTCAGACACAAACACGAGGAGCATGATGAGCAGATTTGCACCCCCCAGTGTTATATAACAGATCGCTCCCCGTCCCACTCCATTCCTCTGCTTTTTTTTGTGCTGAAGCTCTCTCCTTTTTTATTGGACAGAGAACTATGTGTGGCTCATATAGTGCATTAAAATGTGAATAAGCCCAAGTTTTATATTAATGGCACACATGTGTTGTATCTGCTCCCATGAGGTTCTATTGTCTCTCTGGAGAATTGATGTTTTCTAGCAGGTAACACGCAAATGAGAGCATGGTAAGGCTTGATGTTTGCGCTTCTGGTTAAATTAGCTGAGTCTGCTCTGTTTGATGACAATTATGAAAGCACAGTGTTGGTGTCAAAGCAGCAAAAAGACACTGACATGTTTTTATGCTGCACCTTCTCTCCTGGGGTTGCTTTGGAAAATGAGGTTTTAAGGGCTTATTATAGTGAGTAGTTTCAAGAAGCCAGATGTGTTTGATACACCAAATTAATTGCCAAATATTTTTGTTGATGAAGTAGCACCATAGTGTATCAATTAGATTTTTTTCTTTACATTCAGTGTCACTATTTCTCAAAAAAAGGACAAGTTCAAAAATGATTGATTTCTCCATTCACTGCATTCTTTCACCTTAGTAGATTCACATCAGCTCATGTGTGCATAAGAATAAGATCTACCATATTTTCCTAACTATAAGTCGCACTTTTTTTCATAGTTTGGCTGGTCCTGCGACTTATACTCAGGTGCGCCTCCGTCCATCCATTTTCTTCCGCTTTATCCGGGGTCGGGTCGCGGAGGCAACAGTCCGAGCAGAGATGCCCAGACTTCCCGATCCGCGCACACCTCATCCAGCTCTTCCTGGGAGATCCCAAGGCGTTTCCAGGCCAGCTGAAAGACCTGGTCTTTCCAGCGTGTCCTGGGTCTTCCCCGGGGCCTCCTCCCAGTGGGACGTGCCTGGAACACCTCTCGAGGGAGGCGACCAGGTGGCATCCGAAACAGATGCCCGAGCCACCTCAGCTGGCTCCTTTCAACGTGGAGGAGTAGCGGCTCTGTCCCGAGCTCCTCCCGGGTGACTGAGCTCCTCACCCTATCTCTAAGGGTGCGCCCAGCCACCCTGCGGAGGAAACTCATTTCGGCCGCTTGTATCCAGGATCTTGTCCTTTTCGGTCATGACCCTAATCTCATGACCACAGGTGAGAGTAGGAACGTAGATCGACCGCATCACTGCAGACGCTGCACCGATCCGTCTGTC
>OMNZ01071644.1:1850-12136 GCA_900303255.1 Lesueurigobius sanzi | reverse complement strand
GAGAGTTTGAGAATATTTAGTTGCCTTTTTACTGATAAATAGGAGTTTTAGTCATAGTCGATCGAGGAAGGGGGTACTTGGAGTATAAAAGACAAAAAAGGTGAGAAGTGAGTGAGTCATAATCCTATGGGACTTGCCCTTCAAAATGTTGTTATAAGTAACTTTTTCCGGCAGCTTTTCTTCATTTAATCACTGTTTCACCGAAGTAAAAGTAAGATTAATACTATACACATCCATCAAACTGTGAAAATGACAAAGGATCAAAACCTGCCATATACAGTTTAAACAATGTATGTGCTACAAACAAATACAACTATTTGTTGATGCACTGCAAAAATGTATATTTTGAGTTAAATTTGCTTGAACTCATAATATTTCTCCTTATTTTAAGTAATTTGACTTGCCAAGCAAAATTTGTAAAGTATTTTTGCACTTAATATAAGAAAAAGCATATAACTTGAAGTGAATATACATTATGATCTAATTTTTTGTGCAAGAAGTTGATTTTTTTCTAAATTTCAGTGCAAAAATACTGTATTGGCAGATATTTTCACTTGGCAAGTTAAAAGTATTTATTAATTATTATTATAAGTATTTGAAATATTTTAATATGAATATTAAAATCTACATTAATCCAATTTTCCTACAGAAAAGAGCTATTAGAGTCACCAGTGGAAGTGGATACAGAGACCCAACAAATCCAATATTCATACAATTAAAAACCTTAGAATTGAATGAATTGGTAGAATACAACCTTCTAAAAATGTACCCAACGACTTGCAAAACAGATTCATTAAGAGAGAAAGTATATATGAATTAAAGGAACCAAGGTTTTCACTAAACCCAGGCTCAGAACAACAACAAAGGAAAGATGTATCTCAATCAAAGGCATCAGTTCATGGAACAGTCGTGAAGTTAAAATAACACAGTCCATTTATGTGTTTAAAAAGAATGTTACATTTTCAATGTTTCAAAAATATTACTCTGCAGATGAACCTTTCTTTCACATTATTGTAATGTCTTAAATTGATAACATGGCTGTGTTAAGGCTGCGACAGTGGCACAGATGGTAGTGCGGGTCGTCTCATGATCGGAAGGTCGGGGGTTCGAATCCCGGCTCCTGCAGGTGCAGACTGCCGTTGTTTCCTTGGGCAAGACACTTCACCCAATGCCTATGTGTGAGTGGTTGGCGGAGGGACCGTTGGCGCAGATGTGAGCAGCCTCGCTTCTGTCAGTCTGCCCCAGGGGAAACTGTGGCTACAATAGGAGCTTACCACCATCATCCTGGAGTGAATGAACCCCCTCCCTTTCATGTGTGAAGCGCTTTGGGTGTGACTGTGTCATATGAAAAGCGCTATACAAATATGACTCCCTTTCCCTTCCCTAAATCGCACTGGAAATGTTTATTATTTTGTGTTGATAAGGGGCAGACATTAGAAGTTATTACTTCTTTCTGCTCCTTTTCATTCATATGTGTTAAATGCTACTGTTGCATTTACCTTTTTAATGATAAACAATACAATGAAAATGAAATAAAAAATATTATGAATTCAAGCACTTTTTGCAGTGTGTTAAATTATTGACACTTTTATTTTGTTACATTTGGCAGGCTGGAACACAGTGAGTCCTTCTATAGTGTTATTGGTACAGTATTTAGTGAATAAACGTGTTCATTGAATGGACTGGTGACAGGTGGAAATCAGCAGTGATTGGTATTTGTAATTATCGGGATGCTAAGTGCTCCTCTGTCCTTTGTCCTACTGAGCTTAATGCAACGTTGTGCATGTTATTCTATTCATCTGCCGTGTATTGTATGGATGTTTTAATTGAATTGATTTTGTGTATGTGATGTCATGTATTTAGCTGTACAGCGCTCTGAGACGCACTTCATGTGTGAAATAAACAAATACACATTGATTGATAAAATACAAGCATTTATTTCACTACAGGTGTTCGCATTGATATAAATTATAAAAACAATCAAAAACTAGTGTTGTTCCGATACCATTTTTTCTCATGCGATCCGATACCGATATTTGGAGTATTCGTCGATACCGATTACTACTCCGATACCACGGTGTAAATAAAAACACTAGCAAAAGTCTGTACAAACATGGCTCATTAGTCATTAGGCATATAAAATGTATTCTGTCAACATTCTGTTTCCACTCTAAAGATTAAATGAAGGCAAATGTATCTGCTGTGATCATTAGAGGCTTTAGTGTCAGAGCCCAGAAAAACACAGTGTGGTATCGGACAGGTTTTGGTTCAGGTACTCGCCGATACCGATACCTGAAAAATCTGTGGTATCGGCATGAAATCCAAAAACTTTATTCTGAGTGTGTGTAGGCTCTCAGTCGCACAGGAGTTGTCCATTGTAGGCAAAGATTATTTAGTCTTCATCTGTACTCTTCATCAGTGAATGAACAGAATTGACACGCTCATGGGTTTTTAAGATGTAAACAAGTAGGAGGAGTAAACCATCTCTGAGTGGATCACCTTCCAAAGTCGTCAACAGGACTGGATTGTTTAACCCAATCCACTTGATGATTTCGGAAACTTCTAATACGATGGTGAACTCCTGGACGACTGAGAGCCTACACAAACGTAAAGCACCTTTTCCAAATGCTTTATTTTGCTAGCCCACTGCCTAAATACAGCATTGCAACAGTTTATTTACATTTATCAGCATTTTTAGCCGTTTCGTTGTGACTTATATGATCTTAATTATCTTTGAAATGGCTTTATACATCTTATTGGGTTTATAAAGGGTATGCAGATGATGTCACAGTATGGCAACAGAAGTCAAAAGAGTGTTCAAGTTTAGATATGAAAAGTGCAATTGTTTATTTTGACACAGTCCAGAACATTGAGGGCTTTTCAGAAGGGAAACGATGGATCTACTACAGTACCACAAGGCACCACAGGGGGCGCCTATCCCCACAGCTGGCTTCACTTTGATCCGTGTCATTAATTATTTGTTATTTTTAATTTACAACCATCCAACATTCCAAATTCATGGCTATATTTCTTCTCTTTTTTTTTTTCTTTCCCGGGGAGAGGGGTACAGCGACTCTTGCCTGGAGCTCAAAAATCCAGGGCAGATTTCCAAGATGGCAGATGGCGAGTGCGAGACGGAGAGGAAGAGCCGGGATTAAACCGATGAGGAAGTCTGAACATGGGACGCGGCAACTGTGGGCTTTGGATCACACACAGAGCGCTTTTCCGCAGCGCTGCGCAGGACTATATGGTCATGGTTTGATTAAGCCTTCACACTGGACGCCTGACACGCATGTTTGTGTGCACAGGGCTCAGCGCTGTGACAGTATAAATGTGACTAAATGTGTTTCCTGTCATCGCGGTCGACGATGGTGGTCCCCCGTAGTCTGATATCCCCCCCTCATAGTCTAAAAGTAACAGCGGAGACAATTATAATATACTTATCTTTAAGACCTGTTTAAAAGTAAAATAGATGCACTCATTTACATTTTTACTCCAAAAAAATGATCTTAACAACAAATATTACAATCACTGGGGCCCCATGGTCTAAAGAGAATTCTGTGGGGAACATTGAAGCATTGTAATACTTACTGGGTCACAGGAAGAAGAAGAAGACGTCTATTTACAGTTGTGCTCATAAGTTAACATACTCTTTTCAGTTTACATATCCTTTTAGTCTTTTGGCCATTTAATATGAATGAAAACCTTTTTCTTCCACTCATGGTTAGTGGTTGTGTGAAGCCATTTATTGACAAATAAATGAGTTTATGCTTTTGAAATCATATTGAAACAGAAACTACTCAAATGTCCCTGATGTAACGTTTACATGACCTTCAACAACTGCCAGGAAAAGTGTTCAGGAGCAAAGAAAAACTCACTTCAGCTGAAAAACAGGACTCTCTGACAAAATTGGACTATGTTTGTTTCAAGATGCACAATATGTAGACTTTTAATCAGGGACATTTGGCTTTCCAGTTCCTAGTTGAAAAGCATAAATACATTTTTTTTTTTTTTTACAATAAATGGCTTCACACAACCACTAACGAAGAGAAGTTGTGTTATTCATTTTTGATGAATTGCATAAATTTACCCTGATACCTGACATTCTGCCAGGGGATGTAAACATTTGAACACACATATAAACATGGGACAATTTTGCATTCACTCCATACACAGTAGTGGTAACCACTTTTGTCTTTGCTGTCTTGTTTTTATAATTGTTTCCTGATTTATTTATTTTTTACGGTGTTTGCACTGGGCAGAGTTGGGATATGGTTTTAATCACATTTACACCCTCTGTTTACATTTAATTACCATGATGGCATTGCTGTTACACCTTTGGATACCACTCTCTACCCATCTGATTACACTGTAAAAAGTGTTTATATTGTTTTTTGAGACACCAGCTAAAAACGTTAAATTATGAGCAGATATTAGGCCAGCACAATTCTTTTTAAAATGAACCAGAAGGGCTAACACTGGACTGAACCAGGTCTAAACCAGGACTAAAACTGTACTAAACCAAGACCAAAACTGGACTAAAACCAGGCTAAATTAGGACTGAATCAGGTCTAGACTAGGGCTAATCCGGGACTAAAACTGAGCTAAACTAGTGATAAACTAGGACTAAACATGGTCTAAACCAGGGCCAAAACGGGACAAAAACTGGACTACACCTAAGCTAAATCAGGGTTAAACCAGGATACACCAAATGATGATGGAGCTGAGTTTATTTTCCTTCAAAAACGTGTTTGTGAATCAAATTTTGTGCCACAGTCATTATTTTTAGTGCAATAATCTTTCCCTTCTGTCGCCTTCTCTGCAGTTGTGCTGATTCTTGAGTCCATTTAGGGTAAATCTACATCAAATTGACGGAAAAAAAGATGCGGCTCTTTGCACAAATGAGATCCGGTTCGAACCGTTCACCTCAAAGAGCTGTTCAAAAGAGCCGATTCAGTCATGAACTTCACATCACTAATACATTTTAGTCCAAAAAGGAACAAGACATAACCTATGTTTTGGGGCATAAACATGTTCAGAAATACAGTACACTGCATTTGTGCTATATCATAAAGCCCCTCTATAACCACAGTATTTCAAAAGAGTGTACAATTATTTGTATAATAAACACAACTTAGCATTACAAGTGTACTTCAAATAGTCATAACCAAGTTCCAAAGAGCATACATCACAAGGTAAAGTTGCACAGTTCAAATTTGAATGTGAAATGGTGAATACAGATTTTGGGTAATGTTGGTCACATGTTTTACCAGCTTAAAGATTGTTACATTTTCCCAATCCTTAAACAAGCAGTACTAGTAACCAGACGGAGGCACACTTTTAGCACTTTAAATCACACACACACAAAGTAAAAAGAAAGATGAGAAATAAAAACATGGTTCAGACGAGCTCTCAGCGTCTCGCAGCTAGTAGTCGATCACCAGAGGCAATCCACAACTTTGACAAATGAGAGCAAAAACACGGCATAACATCGCTGGAAACAAAATTGCCTTGTTGCCTTTTATTTGTTTGGGGAATTCGAAACATTTCACTGTGTTGTGCTGCTATTTTTGGGTCGAGGGAAATCAAATCTCGGCGGATGAAGTTGTGGAGGAGGAGGGGACACGGGGCATAAATAGACTTCCCGTTTGAACTTGGAGTAAACATTGTCAGCCAGGCCTCTCTAATGGGCCGGAGGAGCCAGGAGCGGTGGCCCCCCCCCCGTGACATTTTGACTTGGCGAGGTGATACATTTTATGCAAAGCGGGTACCTTTGACTGCGGCACAATGAACACAGGAACTGACATTTAGGCTCGGCTGTAGAAGTGGAAATGCAAAATAAGTCCTTTTGAAAACTGTCAGTATTATGTGTGCGTGAAGGATAGAGTTGGGCAAGGCTTTCGCGGTAGGGACGGGTGATGCCGGTGATGTTGGATTACCGAGTAATACCTGGGATAGAATTTCAATATCGATAAAAATAAAGATGTTTTGGTTATATTATTGAAAAACTGCTGCAACCGCTGGAGACGATCATTTGGGTTTCAGAGGAGTTACGACTCATCACCCCAACCTGCTTTAGTTATTAGTCAATTTAACTCATCAAAATAACTATGTTGGGGAGAATACTTTCAAATTGTGTTCAGTTACAGAATACTTGTCAAAATGTATTTTGTAACGTATTCAGTTACTTTGCCCAATCAGAGTACTGTATTCTGAATACTTAGACACTTTCACCTTGATTTGCATTATATTTTTGTATAAATATGTTGAAAGATTAAAAATATGTAGCAACACTTTTATACCAAATGTTGTCTGTCTCTTCTTTCTCTCTTCTTTCTTTCTCTCTCTCCATCCCTCTCTCTCTCCTTCCTCTCTCTCCATCTCTTCTTCCTCCCCCTCTCCTTCCTCTCTCCCTCCCTCTTTCTTCTTTCTCTCTCTCTGCTTCCTCTCCCTCGCTCTCTCATTTCTCTCTCTCCCTCTCATTTCCTCTCTCTGTCTCTCTTCTTCCTCCCTCTCTCCTTCCTCTCTCTCTCTCCTTCCTCTCTCTATCTTTCTTCTTTCTCTCTGTCTCTTCTTTCTCTCTCTTCTTTTTCTCTCTCTACCCTTTTGCTTCCTCTCTCTCTCCCTCCATCCTCTTCCTCTCTCCTTCCCCTCTCTCTGTCTCTCTCCTTCCTCTCTCTCTCTCTCTTTCCTCTCTCCCTCTTTGTATTCCTTTGGTATTTGAAAAGTAACTGTATTTGAAATACCCTTAAATGAGGGAGTATTTGTACCTGAATACAGTCACTCAAAATGAGTATTCTGAATAGGTATTTTAAATACATGTATTTAGTTACTCCCCAACACTGCAAACTAAGGGGTGTCATCTAAGTATTTTGTTCCAGAAAACCATTAATGCCTCCAAGCCAAGAAACTAAAACGACAGGACGGGTCTGCATCATATGAGAAAATAAATGATAAACTGATAACACTCTTATTGCAATGACATTATACCAATGTGTTACTCAAAAATACTGTTGACGCAAATCAATTTTAACAGCGTAATTTTTTGTTATCGCGAGATTAACACCAACCCTAAAAACTGGGTCTCAATTTGCCAACCCGACCCCAACCCGCACACATCTAAAGCAAGATGGCTCTTTTGTTTACATCTAATGAGCTGCTGAAACACACTTGAAATCACGTATGGACTTATCAGGAAGCAAGGAACTGTCACGAGTCTTTACGTCGTGGACAAACTGAACATGAGTTTGGAGCTAAAATGGCCCACACAGGACCTTACCTTACGACATACAGTATGAAGCTGCTCTTTTTCTTTCCCTCTCTCTTCAGGTTAGTAACATGCTCTCATCCTGAGAGATCTATGTCCGCTTCATTATTTTCCACTAGGCTGTAGTGTGTGGGCTGGTTTTTTGCTCATTGTGCATGGATTTGGCGCATGACAGAAAATAAAACAGACTAGTGATGCATTTACCCAGAACATCTATATGACTAGAGACGTGTTTTTTTTTTTTTTCTAATACAGTTTATACAGTTCTATTGTTAGATGCTAAGAGACACGTATTTTATTTTATTGTATCAGTATTAGCTTTTTAAATTTAGTTTATTATCCTATTCCAGTATTATTACTACTGTTCTGATGGCACATTTCCTGACTTTTTGCACCCCACTTGTGTGATCCTGTCCTAAGAGCTGTTGTAACAAGTACATTTCTCCATTGTGAGATGAGGACCACGGATGGAAAGTAGCATTGTGCTAAATCTGGTGCAGCCATCTTTTTAATGTAACTGCACATTGTCCTTTAAATAAACTAAAACTTCAAACTTCATCAATAAAGCACTATCTCATCTTATCTTAGATTCAACATTGCACAGCCAACTCGGGTTAATGGATAATAATGCATGTTTTTGTGCTGAATGCAATAATAACATATAAAACAAAATATGTGCTCTTTATAACCTGACCCAATATTAAAACATATTATTCCATCCACTATCTTCTGAATATCGGTTGCCAGGTAAGCAGTAAAACAATTAAAAGGACATTAAAGTATCAATATTTTTGAGATCAGTACTTTCAATACTGGCTCCAATATCAATTTTACGCAATTGACATGAGATTCCAGCTGCTTTCCTTTTGCTGCTACTGTGTCTTTATGGTTTCATGCAGGTCAGGACCAAAGGTAACGAGGATTATATAGAATTTATTGTCCCCATAGGGAAATTTGTCCTCTGGATCTGACCCATCACTCAATGCCGCTGGGGCAACCCATAAGAAGCAATATGCGACTGCAGCACAGCGCCTGGGGACCCATTTTTGAGACAGTCCTGGTCAGGGCTTTACCTATAGCTGCCGGATTGTTATCGCGCCGCCTCGGTTGGAATGGACTCACAAAAGCACAGGAAGATTCACAATGTTTACGGCAGAAAACTGGCTGGCAAAGGCTCCCAAAATCAAAAGGAAAAAAACGCTGTAAAAAGGCACTCCAAGGTCAACAATCCACAAGAATCCACAAAAACAAAACAAAAAAAACCACAGAGCTGGAAAGCACACACACACAAGGTAGAACTGGCAAACTGGTGCAGAACAAAGAGGCAAAGGAGCTTAAATATGGAGGGAGAACACAATTAAACATGTGACACAAACACATAACGGAACAAGATATGGTGCTGAGGATCAACTCAAAAATGTAGGCAAGTGGTTAATCCATGGGTTTGATGCTAAC
Source organism: Lesueurigobius sanzi (assembly GCA_900303255.1). Lineage (NCBI taxonomy): Eukaryota > Metazoa > Chordata > Actinopteri > Gobiiformes > Gobiidae > Lesueurigobius > Lesueurigobius sanzi. The sequence goes on along the minus strand of OMNZ01071644.1, from coordinate 3,414 downwards.
AGTGTGGCCCCATGCAGACGGTCAGGAGTGAGGGCGGAAACAAAGCGGCAAAATCATCGACAGCTCCACAACTACTTTAACAAATGCTTTTGGATGTAATTTCTACCATTAAACATCCAGAGACATGGAGAGCAAGAAATTCAAGGGCTAAGAGAATGGTAGCCATCATGCTAACGCTAGCCTTGTTTTGTTTGGACATTACAGCTGCTCCTTGTTTGGCTGCCTCGGTGTCTTTGCAGCCCTGTGAGGTGACACTGATTGTGAAATTGGGCTATAAATTGATTGATGCTACATGCTAACAGCTGGCCTCCAGTATCTTGGATTGTTTTTTTCCTACAAGACAATCCGCTTAAGTTTCTAATGTAAGAATTTGCCAACACAGGACTCAATTTTGACTTTATCTTTTTAAACATCGAAAAATAGTGGAAAAAATGCTGACAAAAAGGCTTCCTTCCCCCTCAACCTTCTAGCCATGTTCTCCAGACCAAACCTAGGTCAAGATTTGGAGAGAAGTCCCCAGGTACTGCACTGTAGATTGGATCAGTGACTGAAAATGTGATCAAATGCTGAAGACAAATCCCCTAAGGTGACAATAATATACACATTAACCTTGAATGACCCCTGGTGCCGAAATGTGCTTTCTTTTTTTTACCTCCAAATGTATGTTTGCTCAAATCTGTCATGATTAGAAAGGATTTCATACGGAGTGGATCCAGAGTAAAATCGTTTTGCAAATCTCTTTCCTTTACAATAGACGTTGTTGATATTCGCCAAGTGGGTTCCTTTAATACATTAATGTTTAGTCGGCTACATGAATGTCAACACTGCGTCTTAACACAAAAAAGTACATAAATACATCACAAGCCTTCGACTGTCTTTCTCACGACGGGGGAAATCTTAAAACTCCAAATATAATCCGACAAACAATTTGCATTTCCATTTTTGCCCGCAAACACAGCGACTGCCTGCGCACATCAAACTGCCGAGAAAGTGCTTAAAATTCCTGAAATTAACAATGTTTTGTGTAACTTCTTGCCTCAGCAGTTCCTCCAGGATGCATAATGTGAAGCAGGGATCCCCATTGGGACCGCACTCACCCAAAAACCCTCTCCCCTCAGATGTCGTCGGCAATGCTCTCCCACAACCCAGGGAATTCCTCTTAGAAATGTTTGCTTTTTTGTTGTAGAGGAGGAAGTGAGGCAAGGGGGGGGGGGGGGGGGGGGGGGGGGGGGGGGGGGGGGGGGGGGGGGGGGGGAGGGGGGGAGGGGGGGGGGGGGGGGGGGGGGGGGAGGGAGGGAGAGAGAGAGGAAGGAGAGAGAGAGAGGAAGGAGGGAGAGAGAGAGAGAGGAAGAAGAGATAGAGGAAAGAGAGAGAGGAAGGAGGGAGAGAGAGGAAGAAGAGAGAGAGGAAGGAGAGAGAGAGAGGAAGGAGAGAGAGAGGAAGAAGAGAGAGGAAGGAGGGAGAGAGAGAGGAAGGAGGGAGAGAGAGAGACAGGAAGGAGACAGAGAGGAAGGAGACAGAAAGAGAGAGAGAGAGGGAGACAGAGAGAGAGAGGGGGAGAGCA
>OMNZ01071643.1:8669-26542 GCA_900303255.1 Lesueurigobius sanzi | reverse complement strand
AGGACTAAACCCAGGACTAAACCCAAGGACTCAATCAGAAATAAACCAAGAGAAAACTGGGTCAATCAGGTCTAAACAATATCACAGACTGAACCAGGATTAAACCAAGAGGGAAGCATCATAGACAAAGATTCTTCAGTCTTCATCTGTACTCTGTAGTTAAAGCGTAGGACGTTTCGCTCTTTATCCAAAGAACTTTGTCAGCAAATGATGGATCTTCATCTAAATCCAAGGAGAAGCAGATGGTTTTAGTCGCCTCTAAAAGACAATTTACACATGAATTGTGAGAAAATTGTGAGAAATTGTGATTTAAAGTAAAAAAAATCGGGATAAGATTTTTTTGGTCATATCGCCCAGCCCTAAGTTCCTGTAGAAATGGTTATTTTTGACAAATCACAAAAAAATGTAGGCACTTTTTTGATTATTATTCCACTAAATATGCCTGACCTTCCAGGTGAAATCTGTGCTTATTCTCCATATATTCACACAAAATTTTTTCCTACATGTTACCCCATAGTTGTGCTCATTTTTGGCACAAATGTTACTCCATACTTTAGTCCTCCATGTTCTATATAAACGGAAAATAAGATGGCAGCTGACCAGAGACACATTTTCAGGATGAAGAAGTCAAGTTTTCCGATCATGAGCGGGTCGTCTCATGATCGCCCCCTTTTATTCTTAACCCATTCCCCGTTACGCCTGGAAACGGGGATCTTGAATCGAAAGCCAGGCAAGTGAAAAGAATAAACGATCCCTTTTGTTGCTCGTGTGTTGCAGCCCTGACACCATCGCCACCTGCTGGTACATCCTGCTCTCGGGGTCTGTCTTTGTGAAGGAGCACATGTACCTGGCCCGCTGTTGGTACGTATCACGCTGAAAGCTAGCAACACACATCCACACACACATCGCAGCATTCCAAAGAGAAAACTGACATGGAGGGGAGCTGAGAGTCCTATGGTGGGTAACTATGGACACCCCCACATTGTTTTTGTCTAGGTTTATGGCTGATATCTCTGTAACTCCTGGGTCAATCCACATGAAACGAAAGTTCAATGTCTTGTCTGTCAGCTCATACAGTTGTGCTCATTAGTTGACATACCCAGACAGAATGTTTGATTGTTTTATGGCCATTTTTCAGAGAGTACGAATGATACATTGAACACAAATAAATTCTGTTAGTGAGTGAAGTTGAGTGAAGCCATTTATTGTCAAAGAACTGTGTTTTCAAATCAAACAGCAGAAACTGGCCAAATGTCCCTGATATTTTTAATATACTGTATATACATATCTATACTGTATATACTGTCCATTTTGAAACAAACACCACTCTTTTCAGAGAGTCCTGTATTTCAGCTGATGTGAGTTTGTTTTGCTCCTGAACAATTTTCCTAGCAGTTGTTGCTAATCATGTAAACCAGCCATTCCCGAACTTGAGAATGTCCCGGCCCCCTTTATACAGCCAAAGATCTCTTGGGGCTCCCTGATGATAACAATTTACTTATTTTAAAGAAAATGTCATTGTTTTCTTATGTTTTTTGCTTAATTTTACATATTTACAATAGAAGGAAACTGTGACAGTTTGGTAAAATAGATGATATATCAACAAATAAATATAAAGTTCATTATAAACTGGTGTGATTGATTTCTGGACAACCTTTGGGTACCAGTGATGTAAACTGTTGATCAGAATCAGTAGTTTCTTAATAAATGACTTAAAAGAACCACTAACCATGAGTGGAAAAAGATGTTTTTGTGTTATCATTCATATTCTGCCTGGGTAAACTTCTGAGCACAACTGTGTGAACTGTGAGTCTCATTATTTTCTCATAAAGGTGTCTGAAAGTGGTGACAATATTCAAAAACATGTGCATGAAGTCGCTCAGTAGAAAGGACTTTCAGCCATTAGAATCATATGGCAGGTTTGTGAATCCAATCACTATTAAATAATGATCAAGTACAACATTTGTCAATTTTCATTTGGGAAATCTCTAGGTTCTCTCTCATGGACCTGCTCCATCTGAAATAGAATTCTGTAACATGAACGCAACCTATTGTAGTTTTAAAACACTGTGCTGATGTCTCTCTCAAATGGAGATTACAGTAGAGCCAGTGTTCCTTTATCCATTATTTTATTGTCGTTTTTATTTTAATCATCGCTCTCTTCTCAATGAAATGCCTCCTGGAATACAAGAGGCTTTAACACCAGCGCTGGAGACTGTGACATGGACCTCATTATTCAGAGAGATCTTTGTCTCCAGAGATAAACAAATGTGCTGTTGTTTTTGCGTTCACACTTGTCTCTATAGGAACCTGTGACTGTATTTATAGCACCTCATTATCTGACAGCATCGTCCCCCAAAAAATATGTTTCTCTAAGTTCGTATGATGTCACTCGTGAGAAAAGCAGTCGTGTAGTTGAGCCGCTGTAATGTGCTTTATTTGCAGGGGCTACATCTGTGTAAACTGCCTCTCATTGTCTGTCTTTGTAAAGTCTCAGTTGTCCAGGTGTAGGAAACGTTTTTCATAAAGGAGTCACAGCTCATTCAAGAGGTTTGGTCAGGTCAGAAGTTCCAGTGGTTCAGTGGTTTCTTTCCGTCATTAAGATGAACAGGGTTGTAAAAATTGAGCTGTTTTCATCGTCGTTGTAAGCATTCTTTAAATATTTAAACACATTCATTTAGTTATAAATAAACACATATATGTACTGAACTAAATGTGTGAAATAATGATAATGCAATGTGACTTTGGCTGGTTACAGTGGTTCACTCTTCGTCTTTAGAGACTATGATGGGTGTTAGACTAGAGATTGTCAAATACAATTGTAGAGTGAAATGCCACTTTTGGCTAAATATTTACATCGGTCTGTCAGAAAAATGTACTTCTATGCAAAGTAATTAACTGGAAAAAATATTGGCTTATTAGGTGCACGTCCTAAAATGTTCAGAAATATCTTGGACAAACGGGCCAAAATTCATCTGTTTACATGGTGCGTCTCTGAAGCCTAAACGAGCTCCTGCCTCCCTCCTGCTTCCCTCCTGCACCTCTCTGCTCTCTGTGTTCTTGTCTTCCAAGTCGATCTGCTCACTCTGATCCTGATACAAGCGTGAAAACCATGGACGCGCTCTGCTGTGTAGCTGGTCTTTTGAGGAGTTTAGTGACAGCTTTTTCGTTTTCATTACATCCAAATGACTGACCGCCTTCAAAACTTTCTGTCAAAGCTAAAAAAATACGATAAATGATAGAGAATTCTCAGTTAATGTAACCTCTGCACTGATTTGAAATCTGTATAGCCTCTCTCTATGAAGAATATAGAAATACTGCCAAAGTCCAATCCTGCCTAGGGCACCAAATTGGCTAGGGCCGGCCCTGTTTACTCTACATTATCATGACTGCATTAGCTAACAGTTTAGTGCGAGACAGAGCTGGTGGTGAGGCACTAAGCCTAAATAAAGGTGCAGTTGTACAGTTAAAACCTCTGATAACTGCATGAAATTACTTTTCTCATTGACCACTGTCTGTCTGTTCAATAGTGGCCTTTTAAAATGTGTTTATTGCATAGCGTCTTGATCTAATTTGTTATTCAGTCTTTATTCAATCTAATCTTATTCAAACTGTTATTCAATCTAATCCTGGCTAAGCTCATATCTTTTCCTGTCAGTCTGAATACTCGTTTCTAAAGTGTGGTGACTGATGGAGGCAGTGATTATTTGGAAACATAAAGTAGAGGCTTTTGTTCCTGTATGAAAGTGTCAGGAAATCTGTCAGGAGCAGTGGGCGATCTGAGAAAAACCACAGAGAGCTTGGGCTTGAGCTGTAGGATCTACTTACAGCAGCCGGGGATTATTCTATTGTGCAGGTTTCAGATCGACAGCAGAGAAAAAGGTGCTTTTTATGAGACTGCAACATTATAACATTCTTACAAAGCAAAAGTAAAATGTCTCAAAGCTGTGTCCGTACGTACCACTGGCTGACAAAACGCTACTGCTGCCGTATATATCATAATTGTTCCTCCACTCCACCAACAAGTCCCTGCTGCTCGAGGAATGTCAAACAAAGGAAGGTGCATTTTACGGTCGTCCCATAGAGGAAGCGAGCCGCAGAGTCGGTGAGAGTGCGCCTGTTTTGACTTGTTTTACACGTGTAGAATGAGCTTGGCGCCAATATTTGCCCGAGTTTGAGGCTGGATCCGTGTCATTTAACTATCAAATATTCATCTGAAATACTCGGAGTGATTAAGTGCGCCTTCAAAGGTGCACTCTGTAACATTTGAAATCATACTCAGCGAAACAAAACATTCTCCTAATGACCAGCTAGTCACAGAAAAGGCCATTTTCTGCAGAGATGAGCTGGATTTTGAGAAAAAACCTAATTGCAACAGATTTTGCAATTCCATTTGCGGCCAAAGCATTCATGGGGCCCTAAGCGGAATATGTCATGGGGCCCTCGCAACTTCAATTTCATTTCAAATACATATATATTGCCCTATATGAGACACCGAACTATGTTTGTAAAATAAAGTGGACTATGCTGCATAAAGAAATCTAGAAATGAGTCAACTTTTCAAGACTAATTTCAAGAATTCTGTCAGTGTGGTAAGTGTGGCACATAAATTAAGAAATAAAAAGTCTAATCGCACTCACTTGGATAAAAACAATATTCATTTACTTGAAATTTACATGTATAAACCTCACTGGCAAATTTCTTGAAATCAGTGGCTCAAATCAGTTTGAAAATTTGGCTCATTTCGGTTATAGTTCGATGCACACAAATGAATGCACTGTTGGGGGCACCCTTGTGGTCTCGGGGCCCTAAGCAGCTGCATCCGGCCCTGCGTCTGTGTAGGTTCTCAGTCGTACAGGAGTTGTCCAAAGATTCTTCAGTCTTCATCTATGCTCTGTAGTTGAAGTGTAGGATGTTTTGTTCTTTAACCAAAGAAATTCGTCACCACTGAGCAGAATTGACTTTCTCGTGGGTCTTTTATGAAGAACCAATAGGAGGAGTTAAAGGAATAGGCCACTATTTTTCATCCTGAGATGTGTTCTTACATGAGCTTAGCTGAGTTGATGCGTACCTGTCTGGACTTTGAGCGTCCCATCTGTAACACGTAGCCTCCGCTAACTATTCCATTGGGGTTCTCAGAGGTTGAAGTTGGAAGCCACCAAGTTCTTCCACGTTTTCCCTATTTAAATACAGTTATGTGAGTAGTTACACAAGTATAGTTACACAAAATTAAAAGTGTCAATTTTCTAAGCGGATAAAAACAGGTACTATATTTTAAGGCGGAATAACACCACTTCGACCTCCGCGCAGTGATATGACGCTCCTAAAGGATTCTCCCTCATTCACTTCTGTGTTATTCCGCCATGTTTAATTTCGTTTAACTATACTTGGATCGTGTAACTACTCACATAACTGTACTTAAATAGGGAAAACGTGGAAGAACTTGGTGGCTTCCAACTTCAGCCCCTGAGAACCCCATTGTAATAGCTAGCAGAGGCTAAATGCTAACAACATCTTTGGCGTTGTTACGTTATAGAGGGCACGCTCAAAGTCCAGACAGGTACGCATCAACCCTGAACACATCTCAGGATGAACAATAGTGGCCTTTAACCTCTAAGTCCCAGCTCTCTTAGTTCTAAAGGTTTGAGAAAAACATCTTAACCTGTTCACACCGAATTACTGCTCGTTACCTTCCTATTGACTTACCCTGGGTGCTTAATTGTCTGTGTAGGTTCTCAGTCGTACAGGAGTTGTCCATAGTAGGCAAAGATTCTTCAGTCTTGAACTTAGCACCCATTTACAACAACATCCTTAGACAGAAACCATCTCTCTGTCTTGCTAATGAGGTTGGTCAGAGGCCAGAGCAGTTTTTGTTCAGTTGTTTAGACAATTTTTCAACAATAAAAACATATCTGGCATAATAATATGTATTTTTTTCTATTTATTTGGTGAAATGTTACGCCGTGTACCTTTTTAACTCCAGATAAGCCGATGTGTGATCTGGTTGAATGAGTAACAGCAGCTGCCCAGTTGTAAAAGTCTGCCCTTAAGAGACCAAACAAAGCCTCCTCTGACCAACTGTGGACAAATTAGCCCCAACTATCAATAACTCCGGGGCATTTGGCTGTGTTTAGCTTCGCGCGGGCCACTGGGGGGGAGGGGCGACTGGAGGTGTGTCCAGTGCGGGGCAAGAGGGTGGGTGGGCTGGGAGGGGTTGGGGAGGGGGGCTGGGAATGGGTGGAAGTACTAGTAGTAGCTCCTCAGCCCTGTCCAAGTGTCAAGAGTTTAATTTGGTTACTATCTTGGCAAAAGAAAAAAAAAAAAGAGTAGTATTAAGCACTGCAGGTGAATAAACAAACAATAATCTAATGGATTACATTTTTATTGAATGTATGGTTTTATTTTGTTGACTTTTTAGTTTTGAAGATTTTTTCAGAGGGGATTTAGGGATATCTTGTTTAGTTTTTGAATAAACTAGTGGATTTAGTGAACTAATCTGTAAAAAAATCAGAGTTTGCCATGTGTTTTGGGGTTCAAAGCTCAATAAATAATGCTAGGAATTGGGTATTATCCCCAACAGTCACCAAACTGGAAGGTTTAGTGACTGTTGGAGCTACTAAAGTGGAGATTTGGTTGCAAGAGTGTAATGAAAACATAATTTTGAGAAAAAAGCGGCCTTAAAGTTCTGCATTGTATCATCCTCTCTGACTTTTGCCGCGAGCGTCATCCACAAAGGAAATTACAGAGTCTAGTCGTGGATACTTGGACCAAATATATCAGTATTTGTGAATGGATACACGCGGGAAAGTGTAATGAAAGTTGTAGTGATTTCAGAACAAAATACGATGCACGAGTTGACAAAACTTCCCAAAAAAAACATTGTAATGGGTGATTATGGTCTTAAGAGGGGGTAAACCTGGAGACCCAAAGACCTGCCACCTAAATGAGTCTAAACAAACACCAAAAACGTGATAAACATCGACATTTCAATTCATTTCAACTTGGATTTTCCTTTTTGTAAGTTGGCTACAGGCGGTTAATGGCACTGTGGGAGGAATGCGGCGAGAGCCATGTGTGTGTTGTGCCCGCCTCAAGCTGAAGCAAACCGGAAATGAGCAAGCTACACTAACACACATGTTGCCAGCTCAGAGAGGAGGGAGAGAGAGAGAGAGAGAGAGAGAGAGAGAGAGAGAGCGGGAGGGAGGGAAGGAAATAGCTCTGCTCAGAGAGAGTTAAAGCCAAACTAGAAAGCGTTCAACTTTGGATAAACCCTGTGGAGCATTAACTAGTTGGATCTTCTATGCTTGGATTACTTTCTGGACTTTCCTCTACTTCTTTGTGGATATAATGCTGGATTTTAATTCACTGAACAAGAGGACGACCAAAACTTGTCAATTAGGTAAGTGAAAATGTTTATACTATACTTGTAAAGTTGACAATTAACTGTTTAGTTTGTCTTTTGTCCATTGATTTCTTCAGTTCTTACGCACTTGCTAGTTAATTCATTTGGCTTGTTCGACTACTACGACTTAAAAGCCCTGTACCTGATGATGAAATTGGTCTTGTCTTAGTTCAGAAAACTCGACATTTGTGCAAGCCGGCAAGTTGTTGTAAGCATTTCCTGACCGTGAAGGTTGTGGAACGTGCCTTAAAAACTCATCCCCGCGAAGAACCGGGATGTTTGACACGTGTTCGGAAACATTTTTAACCTTAAACCCGAACATTGAAAGTAAACTTAACATAAAACAGCTTCTGCTTAAGATCGCCGACAGTTTGTTTCGACTTTTGGGTGCTTTGTTGGCCTGCGGTGTTCGATAGCGGTCATCCTGTGGCTTACTCCGCGACTGCCGGCTAATTCGGTTCAGATCTTATTCAAAACTCCCTCTGTTTTGCCTCGCATTTTTCCTTTAACCCTCCATTTCCTGTCCGCCGTCACTCCAGCAGCAGCACAGCGTGGGGTTCCCAGGGGACACCAGCGTGTTGCTGTGCTTGATCAGGGCTTGTCCCGTGTCCTGGTGGTGAAAATGCAGAGGCAAGATGATATCGAAATCGTTGCGTGGAAGATGCCGAGAACTCAACTAAAAGCTGTAAAAGCATCTGTCAAAAAATACAAATTAAATCTCTCAAAATATGGTATAATATGGTGTTTTTTCTGCATTTTTCTGGTTCATTCAAGACAATTATCTTTTTGATGACACAGCGATGAAAATTAAGAGCACATTTTTCCATACAATGTGGTCAAAAGTTTACCCTTTTAATCTTTTGTCCATTTTTCATAGAATATGAATGATAACGAATGATCCACTCCTGGTTAGTGGTTGTGCGAAGCCATTTAATGTCAAAGAACTGAGTTTACTCTTTTGAAATCATAATGAAACAGAAGCTACTCAAATGTCCCCGATCTAACGTTGACATGACCTTCAACAACTGCCAGGAAAACTGGAAAAACTCACTTCAGCTGAAATACAGGACTCTCTGACAAAACTGATGTTTGTTGCAAGATGCACAATATTGTATGTAAACTTTTGATCAGGGACATTTGGCTAGTTTCTAGTTGAAAAGCGTGAACAAACTAGCGTAATAACTGTGCTTAGTAACTAGTAATAATCTATTCAGTCAAATTAATCAAAGCACATTGCAAAAAAATGACCCGAAGTGAATATTTCTGCATTTTGTGACTTGCCAAGTAAAAAATGTCAATAGAAATAGATTTTTGTCCCTTTTTCCAAGTAGAATTAAATGTATTTCTTATTTTTTAAGTGCAAAAGATTACTCTTATTTTTTGTGCAATGTTTTTTTCTCATTCTAAATGCAAAAAGACAGATAAATGTGTTTACCTGCCCAAATCGAGGTCAAATTATCTTCTTTCAAGAAAACTGTAGATTTAGCACTGTATTTATAATTAGATCCACAGCATCTTTTCTTAAATTTCAACCTTTACAATTTACTGAACAGGGTTTCCGTGCGGCATTAAAAGTCATTAAATGAACTGTGTCAAAAATAAGGCCTTAAATGTCATTAAAAAGCATTAAATAGAATTCAAACTGTCATTAAATCAAACATTCTTGGAAAATAAAGACATTGTTCAACTCGTTTTACTGCAGAAATTTGGCGAAAATCCAAAAAAATAGTGTCCATACTGCTGTTTGGAAAGGAATTATACACTATTTCTGTTCAAAAGTTGTCAGTTGTGTCAAAATATTGTATTAAACTTTAACTTGGATGTTTGGTCCGTTCTCCACTTCCCTCTTTGCTTCAAAAGTGAAACATTGACAGATCTCGCTCAGCGCTACTTCCCCTGTTGTTTTCTGGGAACGAAACAATGGTTTAGGGAAGACATTGTCCACTATTGTGCAACGGAGCTGAGAGCTGAGTGGGCTTCGGTCAAAGGAGCTGGCACCGACCGTAAAGTGGGCAGCTGTCAGTAAACTTTAGTGGTGTGTTGTTTTGCAAATGGCCCTCAATGTTTCTGAATGAGTCCCTTTAGCTGTTTTCGGCCCGCGGCTTCCTGCTATTGACTGGCCTTTTTCGTGTTGTCTCAACGCTGCGTACCTTGAGATGGCCCTACACGAGTGGTTATCGAACTTTTTAGTCCGAGTGCCACAGATAAAGATTTACGGGGTCTTGAATTACCAGCAGTGTAACGAACTATATTGAATAATAACTTATTTTTTACTTGCCCACAACCAAATCTACATGTGTGGTAAATTAGCGTTGGTTTGGCGTAAGGATTAATAAGCTAAGTTATGTACAGTAGTACTTAGACATAAGGTAGCTATATTTTTTAGCTTTGTTATACCCTAATTTTGTCTTTTCAAATTTGTCAACTCAAAATTTCTTAATAATAATGTTGGTCTCTTTCTGAACTTGCAATATCACAGTAACTGGATATTTATTTTGAAGTAACATCTTAGAAGCCATCAATTGAGACGGAAGACAAAAATAACCATATTTAGTTTGATTTTATCTCTACGCGCAGGCACTTCTTCTTTTGAATAGTTTGTGATGTGCTGCATACTTCTACATTATTATTAGTACACGTTATAATTTAACATCGCATAACAGTTTATTGGCTAATACAGACAGTAATGATAAATAAAATACAGCAGCCTGTCTAGTAATGATGCTGAACACCACTGTGCACCTCTGAGGCGCGACACTGACAACAACACGCAGTAGCAGCTGTAGCTATTAGCTTTACGTTAGCTTTCTGCTGAAACAGGCTACTTTCTAACGGCCTCGTGAACACAACCTATTGGTTAATGGCTGTGAAGTATTTTTCACAGAATATGAATTGATGACACAAAATGTTTTTCCCACTCATGGTTAGTGGTTACCCGAAGCCATTTATAGTCAAAGAGCTGAGTTTACTCTTTTGAAATCATAATGAAGCAGAAACTACGCAAATGTCCCTGATCTAAGCTTTACATGACCTTCAACAACTGTTCAGGAGCAAAGAAAAACTCACTTCACCTGAAATACAGGACTCTGGACCACATGTACACTTTTGATCAGGGACATTTGGCTAGTTTCTAGTAAAGCGTAAACCAGGGGTGCCCAAAGTTTAACAATTCTACACAATTAAAAGTGAGACAGCGCTTGTGTTAAGGTTCCAGGCTAAAAACAGGTGCGGGGAATAATTAAAACCTCTCTTCAATTAACCAAGTCGACATAGTAATGCTTTTAAATCAGAGAAAAAACCACAACGCAACCAAATTGTCTGCTCTCCGTAAGTAATGAGGGCTTTTTTTTTTTTTTTTTTACAAATGTAGTGGAGTAGAAAGTATTATTTGTTTGTCAAATGCACTGGGGTATAAGTAATAAGTTGTCAACAAAAATACTACTCAAGTAAAGTACATATCCTCAAAAACTTTACTTAAGTACAGCACTTACAGTAAGTACATTTACTTCATTACTGCCCACCACTGGTGAACGCTTGATCGTTAATCATTTTAGAAAAGGAGCAGATTGCGCCTTCTTACTCGGGATGTCATTGAAGACCAGAAAGGATCTTTATTATGTTTTGAAGAGGAACTTAGTGGATGAGTTGGAGCCGAACATATTTCTCCAGACGAATCATTCCAGCTCGTCCCCTCTTGACGCTCAAGCCAAAACGTGTGTGTTGTTTCCTCTACAGTATCTCTTTTGTTGGGTCTAGCCTGTAGTTAGCTGCCGCTCCTTGTAACGTGAGCCATTTGGAGCGGTCTGTGCAGGGCAATAAAGCGCTGGATCTGGGAGGCTGGACAGCGGAGAAAGCCGAACCGCTCGGCTGTACCAGTGTGTGGTCTGTGGTTTTCTTCCCGCGCTCTTCATCACTCTTTCCATGGATCTGTCTGGAACTTTAGCCCAGATTAGATTCCCCGTAATAAACCCTCTTGTAATGTGATGTCATGTGACTGTTCTGTGTTTGTTTAGCATTGAAACTGCCGCGGTTTTCTGTACGGGGCATTTTAGATATACTAAAAGAAATGGTTGATATAGAATGCATTTTAGATTTTGTTAGGAGAAAACAGGAGATTTTGAATGGGTGCAGACTGTTGAGGGAAGACACAACACTGCAGGTGAATCTAGTGTTAGCAATTTGAAACTTTTGCTGTGTATTACTGACATAAACTATGTATTGTAAGTTTAAAAAATGTATTATAAATTTACTTTTATGTTTTTGTACAGAAATAAGGCATTTTATGTGTAAAAATTGCCTAAATGTCCTCTATTTTCAGCAACAAACTCTAAATAATGGATTGAGCCAGGTTTATGGGCTTTGTTTTTATTTTGTTGATATATTACAAACATTTGTTCAGAGCGGATTTTGGATTTCTTGCTTACTTTTTGAATAATCTAGTTATTAGTGAAGGAGACTGTAACAGATTCAAATTTCGTCTTGTTTTTAGGGGTTCAAAAAACTCAATAAATCAGGCTAGGAATAAAATATTGAAAAATCCCTTTGGACAAACCTTCACAATATTGTGAAGTCCAAGACTGGAAAGTTTGAAGTCTGTAGGAGCTACTTAAGTGGAGATGTTGTCGCAGGAGAGTAAGAAAAATGCATCTTTAGAGAATGATCTTTGAAGTTGCACTTTTCTGTGTAAATCTATGGAGAATTAGGATCGGTGCAGTAATTGAACACCTTACTGTGAAGATTTGGTGATTAATTTGAAAGAAGAAGAAAGAATGTTAAGAGATTAAACTGGCCAGACTAGAGAGATTGTAGTGTATGAGCGATGGGAGGAGGGGTCAGTGGTCTACCATTCTATACGAACTTAGCTGGTCAGATAGTGGTTCTCAACTGGTGGGTCAGGACGCAAAAGTGGGTCCAATACTAATTGACTGAAGAGGTTTAAAAAATATCTTGTTCAATTAAACTACTACTGGGAGCAGCAGGGCCATAGGGGAGTGTCAACAGACTTAGAAGTTAGCCCAGGGTGAGACAATAGAGGGATAACGAGCCATATTAAGTATGAATAGGCTAAGATGTTCTCCTACTTTTAGCACCAAAAGTGGAGGGACTTAGAGGTTAACACCTCCTTCTGGTTCACTCTTAAGAGACCAATGAACGTGTTCAAGTCTTTAGTAGCTGATGACGATCTTTGGACTAAGATCGAAACGTCCTACACTTCAACTACAGAGTACAGATGAAGACAACTCCTGTACGACTGAGAACCTACACAGACAAGCTTTATTATCTAATTTTAAGATCTATGAGATGTTTTTTGTTGTTCCACTGGAAAATTTCCTTACTTTACTTATTTCCTCTTTACCAAATCTACTGAATTTACTTCTTTCTCAATAACTTTTTGCAGTATAGTCTAATTAAATGGTCTCAGTGTGGACTTCATCGGCTTATATCCTGTTTATTCAACAGTTATGTGGAAAATCCCATATTTTACATTATTCACGTCTCATTTGGTGTGATGATGGAGGGTCCCGACGCCGCGAGACCCACTGCTTTGAAAGTGCTGGAGAAGCCTGACTGAATCCCTTCGATAGTTGTCCCCCTCCTGTGACTGTCCCTGCTCCGTGTGTGGCCTCCCTTTATGGCCCAGTGCTTCAGCTGTCTCTGACCGTCCTCTGCCCCCCTGCTTTCCGCTGACTTTACCCTTCTAAAAACCTCCGAATTCACCATCACCTGCTCCAGCCGCACAACAGGTGACGATGGGCCTGTCACAATACAAAAGACATTTACAGTTTACAAACGCTGGACGAATTTTGGATTCTTTTTGGCCACGGAAAGACGTTTCTTTCTCTCATGGTTAGTGGTTGTGTGAAGCCATTTATAGGACTCTCTGAAAAAAGTTGAGTTTGTTTCAAGATGGACAGTATGTACATTTTTTACCCAGGATATTTGGATAGTTTATGTTATCATCAGGGCTTTCTTGACTGTTTAGTTTCTTCTATATCAGACAAATGGGTGAGTGAAGTGTTATTCATGTCGGTTGGACATATCTGCAATATTCTTCAGGGAGCACAAGGTAAATGAAGACATCTTTTACGATCTGTCTGATATAGAAGAACATTAAAACCTCTAATGATCACAGCATATACAGTACATTTGTGTTTCCTTCTCTGCCTTCATTTAGTCTTTAGAGTGTAAACAGAACATTGACAGAATACATTTTATATGCAAATTGATTTTGGCGTCTTTTTACAGACTTTTACTAGTGTTTTTATTTACATCGTGGTATCGGCGAATACTCGAAGTCCAAATATTGGTAGCGGATCGGATGAGAAAAAATGGTATCGGACCAAATTATTGTTATTGCAGTATTAAGTGACACAATATCCATCATAAAAACACAGAGGTCTTCCATCTGACTGAGAATTACAAAGTTTTTGCCAACACAGCTCAAAACAAACACATGTTTTGCTAATTTTGTTCCATTTTTTTGTTCCAAAAATTCTTCAGTCTTCATCTGTACTCTGTAGTTGAAGTGTAGGACATTTCGATCTTAGTCCAAAGATCGTCATCGGCTTAATAACGACTTGAGCACGCTGTGGGTCTCTTAAAAGTAAACCAGAAGGAGGAGTTAAATCTAAGTTAGCTCCAAGTCCCTCCTCTCTTGGTGCTTTGCCTATTCATACTTAATATGGCTCGTTGCACCCTGGGCTAACTTGGGCTAACCCTGGGCTAACTTTTAGCACCAAGAGAGGAAGGACTTGGAGCTAACTTAGATTTAACTCCTCCTTCTGGTTTACACTTAAGAGACCCACAAGCGTGCTCAAGTCGTTATCAAGCTGATGACGATCTTTGGACTAAGATCGAAACGTCCTACACTTCACACCTACACTACAGAGTACAGATGAAGACTGAAGAATCTTTGCCTACAATGGACAACTCCTGTACAACTGAGAACCTGCACAAACGAGTTACTGCCAATTTAGCCTGGTGGTTTAGGTCCTGATTCAGTGTTTGATTTTTGGTTTCCTGCCTTTTTGGAACTCCATATTCCATTTTTTCCCCCTGTTTAGCGAAATATTGAAAGTGTGAGTGATGTGGAAGACGTTTTGACCGAGGTGTGATGAGACCACCACTTAATTTGCAGTTTAATCAAAGAGCGTCGTAGGGAATAATAAAGCGCGGACCCCTGAGGACGACCTGTTAATTATTTTTCAGCCTTATGTTAATCTAGTAGCGCTTCGTTGCGTCAGATGGGAGCAGATGGTTGTAGCTCTTTGTTCGTATTGAAACTGTTAAAAGTCTAGTCTTTGGCGCCGCTGCCTTTCCCAGATATTTATTCGTACACTTCGTAGAAGATTTTGAAATGAATGTAGGATGAGTAGGAACGGGCGACGCCAGTCATTTTGGATTCGATCTGATTCCAAGTATTACTGGGGATAGAAATTTGATACCGATCCGATTCTAATACCAATGCGTGTTATATTCAAATAATTCACATTGAAACTAAGAAAACTACCAAAAAAATCTCATGTTGCTCACTCACCTGCTTAAACTGATTGATAGCAAGCAAGAAACAGAATTTTTTAATAGGGCTGGGTAATTAATAAAATTTTAATCGAATCTTGATCTTAAAAAAGTCAATTACGATAATTGCGTGGTGAGCTTTAATCGTCAAGCCAACTGGCCAATCCATCCGCAGAAAAAAATACATACTGCTCACTAGCAATAAGTGGCGGCACGGTGGCAGAATGAATAGCGCTCTCGCCTCACAGCAAGAAGGTCCCGAGTTCGATTCCCAGCCCGTGCGTGTGGAGTTTGCATGTTTCTCCCCGTGTCTGGATGTGTTTCCTCCGGGTGCTCTGGTTTCTCCCATCAAACCAAAAGACATGCACATTAGGTTAAATCCTCCAGCAGGTGAATCTGACCATGAGCCTGGCTTCACATCTGGAGAAGGGTCCCTGCTCCTGACGGATTGCCCCAGCAGCATTGAAGGATGGGTCAAATGCAGAGGACAAATTTCCCTACAGGGACAATAAAGTTCACCTTAACTACAAGTCTAGTCCAGTCGATGCCAGTAAATGCTCAGTTGTTTCCAGTTAACCTTCATGGTTGGTCCCATAGCATCCGCAAAATCAAAAAAACTTTGTAAGTATCCAACTGCTGATGGTGAAAAAATGGCCGGCAGTTTCCCCCAAATATTGGAGCACTAAGACATGAGCATTTCTTTAGGATTTCTACTCCAATGGAAAAGGTAGGCCAGATATGCTCTTCTAACAATTATAGGCAAAAATTCTTCAGTCTTCATCTGTACTCTGTAGTTGAAGTGTAAAAACACTATTTTAGGTACTTCAAAATTGGTATTTCACGGTTTAGAAATGTGAAGTCTATGTAAAGGAAACACTGTAAGAAGTGAGAGAACGGGCTTGTTGGAATTTTAAATTGGCTTGGAGCGCACTCTACAGGCAGGAAATGGCATGCTGGCAAATCCTCTACGCCGTGATGAATACACTCAGAAGTCAGAACGCTTCCGGTGATGGATTATTGGCTTTAAAAATGTGGACGACAGTTTTGTGATGTAATAAAATTCCGGGAAATGCAGTTCAGCAAAACACCCTACCAAAGTGATCGGGATTACTCAAAGCTGAATACTAATCCAAGTATGTTTTTGAAGACATGGTTAAAAAGTAAAATTTGTTTTGCATGATGGAAAAACATGAAATATATTTTATTGCAGTATGAAGTTGCAGGTTAGGGACTGTGCAATTCACTCCTTATTTTTTTATTTTCTAAAACGAAGCGACTTTTGTGACTGTAGCTCATCCATCATCGCTGAGCAGTCTCAGACAGCAGGAACACGGCTGTGGTTCAGTGGAGGCTGTGACACTGTTGTTGACAGATTCACTGAATTTCACACTGAAAAGACCGGAGTATGGGACTTTCTAGGGCTGCAGCTAATAATAATAATACGTTTTGATTCATTCATTTGTTCATTTTTATTCTTTTTTTTGCATAAAGCAGGGGTTGTTTTTTTCCCAACCGAGGCACTCAAACTGACCCTGAATCAAATTGTGTTTTAACTAGCGCTCATAGTGAGGCTTGAAGCTTCTTTTTAGTTTTTCTGGTCAGAAAGTGTGTCAGGTTAGAAGCGAAATGTCCTCAACTTCTTTGTATGTAATTATAGTATGTGTTTGACTAGGAAACATCACTAGTTCAGAGCCTGTTTACTTCTAGTTATTCCCTCCGAGTTTAGATTCGACTTGGCACACCGTTGCCACTGCCTTTCATCCTGGTTTAAAACTGCTTTAGTCCTGATATAGTCCTAGTTGAGGCCTTGTTTAGAGCTGTCAGCGCACAGACTCACGGTTAAAGAGTGTGGAGAGAGAGAGAGAGAGAGAGAGAGAGCGTTGGCAGACTGAGGCGTGCTGTTGACAGGGACCATGCGTCTCGCCTCAGCGGAGTGCGGAGAGATCTGTCACAGTGGGTTGACCTCCAGCTAAAAGCTCTCAGACAAACACTCCCAGCCCAGAGCCGAGCACTCTTCTCCGGGTACAAGCCGGAACGTATGGGGCTCGAGGCCTGGAGCGCTTTTGGTAGTTTGTGTTGGCTGCAGTACAGTGGCAGATTGAAATGCATTCTGGGATTACAATGTATTCATACCTCTTAGTTTAATGTTTTATTAAAGTCAGACGCTGGAAAAAGTTGATTTTGTTATTTTTTTTGTAAAAATGAATCTTGTACATAGTTTGTAACTTTTCTAAACTTATCTCGGGGCATTGTATGTTCAAAAATAGCACCGCAATGATCTGCAGTCAAATAGAGTTTGAAATAGGGGTGTGACAATATTGATTTTATGATATTTTGTGGCACTATACAGCACTGATGCTTTTTATACTAATATCAATACTTATGATGCCGTTATGCATATTGATGAACAAGCCATGCATATTAATGAGGCGGCAGTGCTCCACTTCTTTCACAGTCAATAGAAGCCAGTAATATTACAGTCAGGACAGATGGGGGAGCAATTGGATTAAACACTGTCACACTAATACATTACTTTTATTGATAGTGTTTATAATTATAACAAAGATGAACTTCAAAAGTGAAACCGTCAAAGGCCCATGTTCAGTGAATCAGGGATCATACACTGCCCGGCCACAAAACAAGTCACCACAAAAGAAAATGTCACACGCTCCTCGGACTGCCTTTAGCTTTGATCACAGCACCATTAGCTGTGGCGTTGTTTCAATAAGCTTCTGCAGTGTTTAAAGATGTATTTCCATCCTGTGTTTGATTAATTATTCACCAAGATCTTGTATTGATGATGGGAGAGTGTGACCACTGCGCAAAGCCATCTCCAGCACATCCCAACGATTCTCAGCACGGTTAAGATATGGACTTTGTGGTCCATGTGTGAAAATGAGTGTGTCTCATGCTCCTGAACCAATCTTTCACAATGTGAGCACAATGAATCCAT